>JBBPMK010000222.1:0-36707 GCA_038090295.1 Boletus semigastroideus
AGGTCGGACGTCTCTGTTAGCTTGTTTTGGCTGACCCTCCCCATAGAACATCCAATCATCGTCACCGGCACCGTGGGCATTGTCGCCTTCCAGTGATGGAGGATATGTGAGCATCATAACCTTCTTTGGATTTTCCTCGAGGATACTAAAAAAAAATTCTTAGGCAGAAATGCTCGACGATGACAACATGTCGTGGGGTACGGGCAAAACCTCGAGCTCCCGCTCAAAGCGCTCCAAACGCCGCAGCTTCAGATTTTTCTGATAGGCTCGGAGGCACATTTGCATACCATCTCAAAGCATCGCCTTTCGCTTATTACCCGCATACCATCGTTTTTTTTTTGTATGTATACTAATCATGACCGACGCACGCATGTATGATCAGAACACGTCCCTTTGTTTTCCCTTTTGTCCCTAATATAATAACGTCAACCAGTCAGTATTAGAATAAGTTCTAACAGTGAACACTGATCCGCGGACTAGTGACGGAGAGCCGAGAATGGATCCAGGAATATATAGAAATCTCTGTACCAAGGGGGTCCGGGAGTTACACATTCCCATCAGAAACACGCTGGCCGCCATCAACAGCTGTTGTGGCCGCGACATCGCCATTTGACCTCATGGACCACAGGATACAATAGTAGTTGCGCGATAGTCTGCATCACTACTCGCCTAGGGGATGTATGCCGACGGATCAGCCGATCACAAGCCTAGACTGTAAAAACGTTGCAACTTGTTTGTGGCCCCAAGTGTGTCAGATCAGCGCGCGACTTGAGGGACAGTGGATGACTTTCCGCAGGTAAAATTCCAGTAAAATATAATAAATCGGAGGCTTAATATTATTTGAAATTGTTATATTCCGATAATCTATGCACCCAAATAACCCGCAGGCTGAGAGAATATAATATTCCTTTTTTCAGGCCTTCTCTTTGCGTCAACGCAAGCTTGGGCGAGCGGCAGCGACAGAAGGGCGGATATGAAGCAAAAAATGTTAAATTACGTGTCTGCATGACGAAGGGTTAGTGTCGTCCTCTCAGAGTAAGGTACGCGCACCTATAGGTGCAACGCTCAGCGGGTGTGCAAAGAGATGAGCTGATGATTGCCCAAAAATGGACAATTAGCATTAAAAATAATCTGTGATATTCTGCTGCATTTCAGCCTGCGGAAAGTCATCCAGTTAGTGTTTGCATTATAATAAACAGGCACAGCGATTGTCCGCATACATAAAGGACGAGACCAAAAGATATGATCCACATACATGTGGACAGGAATCGTTTTGTGATGCCGAGGTCCTCAATCTGGCTCCAGGCATCCGTGCGCCTGTTCTCGTATTCAGACTGGATCTGTGAGCCTGGACAGTTGGTGACGTCGTATTTGCCCTCGGCGAAGGAATTCAACTTCTCGAGAAATAGGTAGTAAATATTCATCAGCACAACCCAAAATAGCTGCGAGCGGCTGGGCAGTCTGGCTAGCAAGGTCTGCCATCCCATAGCAAATTGAGGCAAATTGAAAAAAAAAAAAAAATCCTGCCTATAGACCTTGTTCAAAATTTTTACCATCCATTTTTACCATCCAACATGTAACTTTGACATGGCTGCCCTGACAATTTTGGTCCAAATGACTTCATGGCAATACAAAAAGTCCGTGAGAAAAGAAGTGTTTTGCTGATGTTGAGCCTCATGGGTCAGTCTCACCTAAGGGATACTGAGAATGACCAAGAAGCGAACGTACTGCATATAATAAAAGGAGTGGAATAGAGGGTCAATGAAGTGGGTGGCAAGCTGCATGAATCGAGGAAGATCTTGCTTCAGCATGTTGTTGATGTAATCGTATTCATTTGTCGCTGTCTCAAAGTCTTGTTCCAGCTGAAGATACTAATCAGTAAAACGGATTACTCCCGCACGCGGCAGTTGACAGACCTTGAACAAGTTCTGTTTCCAAGTCTCTAGATCTGATCGTTGTCTTTCAAATATTCACTAGGACGTGAGCGGAATCGTCCATCAGAGTCATGTAACAAGCATATTCCTTCCCGCCCTCTCATACGTGAATACGCAATGTATATGTTGAAGGCAATGATCTTTCCTGTGGGTGGAGATGTCAACGAGTGCATTCCTGATCATTTTTGACCCTGCGCTCAATACGTAGTGAGTGAAAGCATACGTAGGGAAGACTTATAAAAGTTGGACATTCTGGTGTTTTTGGCCCAGCGATCAGAGCGGCGTTCAGCGGACGGACGGGGACGGTACAAGCGGCAGGCGCCTTCGAAATGGCGCATTCTCGAGTCGCCGCAACCCACTCTGTCCCTTCTTCTGAAGATGAGGACAACGGCTCGTCGCGCTCGGCGCATTTTCAACAGTTTCGCCTCGTCTCAACTCACCTCCCTGCCCTTGTTGTGAACAAGCCAATGACTTGGTGTGCCATACCACTCGTGTTTGTGTCTTCGAAAAGATCCCCAATTATTGCCCTACCTTAACCTACCTCTCCCCCTGCAACGAGCCGTTGGGCCCATACCGCCTGTGCCTTCACCTTCGAGAACACGTCAAACTGCGTGTTCTCACCGTTCGTGACGACGTTATGTCAACAGCAACAATGACACTTATGTAACTTGAAACATAACAGCGCGACGACATCAACATTTGACACAAACAACGAGACAATGGGTACATACCCCTTCCCAACACTTACCATCGCCATGCCACGAGCGCGTTAGCTCATTCGATACACACTCACCACGTCTGGACCCCCGAGCCGTTGACGAACCCAACAGCTCGCTCAACAGCTACCCGCCCTGTCTGGACTCTTTTCGAGCCGTCGACGAGCCGGTTGGCTCAATCAACACTTTCCCACTCGTCTGGATCTCTCCCGATCCACCAACGCGCCAAACGACAATTTGATGCAGTTCCGCCGGCTCTGGCCCACCCAAGGCCCATCGGCGAGCCCCTTGGTTCATTCGACTCACGCCCACCACTTCTGGACGCCTCCAAACGCATGTGACGATGCCGTGCCGCTGCCAGCAGTCCCACTGCCACGCGACGCGACGCAACAATGTCAATGTACCTTGACGCCCAACTACAATGACGTCGCCGCGACGTACACAACGATGCAACAACATCTGCGTCGACGGAATACCACAGCAACGACACAACAATGAGGGTAAGAGTAAGAGCGATGCAATGGCGTGCTCGCCGACATGATTACGACGAGGGCGGTGGTAGTGCAACAACGCGCTAACAATGACGACGAGGACCACGTGAGGGTGAGGATGACTTGGACGGTGCCACCATGACTCAAGGACGAGTTGACAAGGACAATAGGACGATGGTAAGGCTGGGGGGGACAATACTTTGAGATCCATTCGTGATTTCCAGGTTTGTACGTTCAATGTGAGCTTCAGTTTTGCCTGTAAATTTTGTCCTGCGGGTCCTCCTGGGCTATCTACTGATCTGCTTCAATCCAACTACTTGCTAGTTATTGCAGACCACGCGTATTTAAATGTCATCCTAATATCCATTATTTGTAGGAGGATAAGTATCAACTCCAGAAAGCCTCTGCTTCGTCAGCACCCATGTCGTAGCATTCATCTCTAGCATGATCCAATCCCCTCAACGTCGACAACTCTTGTTGTTCGAGGTCTTTGTGCCAGGCTAAAATCCGGGGATGAACCATCACTCTGGTATCGGTAATGAGTACCGAGTAGATGTACGGTTTTGATGTGCTCACTTTCTAGGATCAAAATTGAGGATTTCCAGCGTCCTCATACTCGTTGCCCGGGAAAGAGCTACATAGGCTGTGAGGAGTCAGACAACGATTTCTGGCCAACCACGCATACTGACCTTGGCCAGTCTCAAAAGTATGACTCAAGTCCACTTTGACGCGTTCCAGCGTTTGTCCCTGAGACTTGTGGACACTCAATGCCCACGCAAGGATCAAGGGAATCTGAAACGTTTTCCACTAGCGATCAATCCAATATCAACACGCGACGAACCTGTCGACGTCTTGCTTCCGTCTGCCCATCAGCACTGTCTACTGTGAATTCCGTTGGTACACACAGTAACTCCCTCCCGTTCGTGAACCGAACAACTGGCCACGAGCCATTGTACCTCGCGGCTACTTGTCTCGCGTCAGATCCGGAACCACGCAACCCATCTTCTGTAGCAATCTCCATCTCGTTCTGCATTGCTTCACGAGAAGTGCAGAATCTGATGACTTGTCCAACCGAACCATTCACCAACTCCCCTTGGACCATGTTCTGACAACTGGATTTCAGTTACAGGGGAAAACAATTCGCTTAAAACATACCTTGAGCAGCATAACTTGCGCACCAACCTATACTATATTGAGATGATGCTATCTCAAGAGATGTTCGAAACCAACCTTGAGATAAATCGTCTGCGGAGCAACAAGTCGTCCTAGTAACTTCTCCATTTGCTGTTCAGATACCCGCATCCCACTCGAATCACAACCTGCAATATCAACAGCGATGTATTTCATTGCTTGTCCGGGGAGCGCTCGAAGCCTTGATTCGTTTGCGCGGTCAACTTCAGCTCGAGTTGGATATCTGGGATAGTGTTAACACACGTCGAGAAGGGTTAGAACACAATGATACAATTCCATTGGACCGATCCCATCTTCGTAATGCAATGGTCTGGAGAGACTCCGCAAAGTTTGTAACGCATGATTATCCAGTTCTCCCAGGCGCATGTTGTCTAATATGTCCACGAAAGCTGTTGGCCGCACAGTTTTGTAGTATTCGCCATTCTTATGGAAGAAGAACCATACCCTGTTCTTTTTGCCGAAACACCTTCGTTAGCATAACGGGATGGTTGATACACCGGTTCCAGCTTTCTGCCTCGAAGGTGAAGATCGATGGTATGGAGTGGCCGTTCTTGTCACGACCCGGAACTGGTGGTAGCTGGTAAAAGTCACCAGAGAGAGCAAGCTGGCGATGATGTGAGCCTCCTAGAGCATAGCTGATGACATGTAAAACCTGTATTCCACCGAATGGTTTCTCATTATGCCTTAGCACTCTAGCAATAAAGTCCTTTCATTGCTCGTCAGAGATGCACAACGATTCTCGATCAGAAACTTACGAGCTTATCAAACAGGACACCGTCAATCATAGATACTAGACAATAATCGTCAATGAACGACATGTTGACGAGAGTCTCGTACTTTCATCCAAAATCAATGTCTTCACCCCTCGCCACCGATCACGTACATTTCTTAACTTTTCCTGGCCAAGCAATTTGCCCGCAAGTTTCTTCGCGCTCTCCTGTCCAATGCCGATGCCAGCCCACGAATGCAACGTTGTTCCGCCAATGTTTACCGAAGCGATGCCAGTGGATGCGGTGATAGCCAAGGTGGGGCAACCTTTCCCTCCACAAGCATCGATGATGGCTCGAAGTAGGACAGACTTTCCAGTCCCTATAAATCATCAATATCTTGCACGCTGGATGAAAAGACGTTATGTGTACCAGCTGAACCGGTAAAGAAGACATTCTCCCCCCTCTTCACCATTTCCAATACACTTCTTTGTTCATCAGACAAAACAACAGCGGGCGCATGGACGAGTTCTGCCGTCGGAACAGGCGGATCTTCTTTGCCTGTGGATCTGGAAGGACCATTTCGCCGTTGTGTCTCTGAACCAGGATGCGGGAGACGCTCGACGTTACTAGACGCTGAGAAATGAGTCAGTCCAAATGTTATTAGCGATTCATTAAACCTCCTATCCACTTTTACTTTCCATCCGATGGGATGTGGATACCCATTTTTCTGCATCTGATCGACAGGTGAAGCTCTTAAATATAGCTCCAGGCCATCTCGAAACCTGAGAATTACGTCAGAAAGTACTCTCGAGAAGCCCGCTCGCTGTATCTTACATTGGCACTGCACTTTTCAAGTTGACGCTTTGTACAACTTCAAACTAGAAAAAGAAAATAGCAAACGCACCTCTTCCCAAGTATTATATATTTTTGGTCCCTCGCGTCCTACACGGACAGCATAGTACTTCTTGCGTGAAGATTTTGGCATGGCTCCGAGTCGTGAGAACACAGTTGACGGTACACTACGCAGGAAACATTGTGATTCTGCTATATAAGTTGACCCTACCTAACTTACCTTTCGGCAGTCACATTTAGTCACGGTCCGTCACATATTGTCACAGGGTACGATTCGAACTCAGTACGAATGTGACCGCCAGTGCTTGATGAGCAAGTATGAACGGACTACTAAATTAACTAAAGGACATTCTGCCCGAGCTGTAAGAATCAGTCTTCATGGAAATTAGTATGTGAGTGGGTGTGATATAGCGGTAAATAGGTATCAGGCGTGGTGGGAGTGTTATAGGCATGGAAGGAACGTTATAAGACATGGAAGGAACGTTATTGCACATAGAAGGAATGTTATTCGGCACGACGAAATTATAAAGAATGTGAGGGGAATGTGTACGGGCACTTGATGACATGGACATCGTCAATGGTTTGGTTTCTGATGGATGGGAAATGGAGTTTTCCGTTGCTGAAGAATGCAGAGGCAGCGCCAGCGCTGCCAGCTCCGTTGTGGATGCAGCAGCAGTGCGTCTTCTTGAAGCACCAAAGAGTCCACTGAAGCGTGGTTCATCTGCTCGAGCGGGATTTTCTGCTAGGTGGTCCTTGATGTCTTGACGAGTTCAGTGACAGTACCTTCCATCGGGAGCAAGAGAGCACCAGCGAGAGCAATAAGATCGTCCTTGCGTTTGTATGATGCGAGTGGGCAGTCAAAGACACGAGTCCCGACCTCCAGATTGATGTAAAGTGTGCGTGCAGCGTCATCGGCCTTCTTTTTTGCTGCTTTCTCGCGGTCAGCTTGCTCTTTTGCCTCTAGCTCTGCGTCTCCTGCGTCAAATGCTGCACGTAGCTCCGGGAACATCACAAACCGAGTCTGAACTTTTTTGAATTTTTCTGCTTGCCCTTAGATTTGTTTGCAAGCGGCTCGGTGAGTAAAGTGATTTGACGGCGTGCTATCGTGCAGTGTGCATTCGCGGCATCAAGCTGTGCAGTTCGTTTGTCAAGAATGACCTGGCATTGAGACCGGTAGGATTGTATGAAGCGCCAAATTTCCTCATGTGAGTCACAACCCATCACATCGGCATATGGGGGAAGGGGCGGGATTGTTGGATGACCGAGCGTGATTGAGACAGAACGTGTCATGCGATTCGTCGATGGTGACTCGGATGGTGCGCCATCATCTTCAATGCGTTGCAAATCCTGGGGCTGATCCAAGTCATTTTGAATTGTGTAGTTCAGAATCCCCACTGCCGACATCAGAGGTATCTTCATCTTCACTCCTCCAGTCAGGGTCCAAATTGTCTGTGTCGGGCTCGCTGGGGATATAGATCGGTGATGATGGAATTTCCTCTGGATAGGAGGGTGGGAAAGTTGCTGATGAGGACGAAGCCTGGCTCGGAGCAAAGTCGCGTTCATGGAAGATTGTTGGATTCAAGGGATGAATACCAGTTTTGGCAAATACTTTCTGAACAAGAAATGGCGTGATGGCGTGACAAGTGGAAAGATATTCGGGGATAAACTTAAAGTGATCGATGCGAATGCCTTGTGCAAGACACTCATCACAATGCTTTGACCATTGTCGCTGGACAGAGGAAAGGACTTCGACATCGAGAGGCTGAAGCTTGTGCGTTGTTTTCGACGGAAGCGCAATAATAATTGTACTGTGGTCAAATGCGACGCGCTTCAATTGCCTCGTTTCATGCGAGTCGTGCCCGTCAAGCGTAAGTACGATAGGCTTATCTGTGTCCACATGATGCTTTTCAGCTTCAGGAATAAACACCATGGTGAACAAGTGTTCAAAAATATCGCGATCTGTCCATCCAGTTGGTGGCACCACAAGCTGAAGTTCATTGTTAGCATGCTAACCCAAAGGAAGTAGGAACTTGGAAGATCTTACCCTCCCATACCACTGAATGAGGGCTCTCGTGGGTCGGGAAGCAATCCTCCTTTCAGCACAAAATATGGAGGCATGATGTCGCCTGCAACATTTGTGCATTCCAGGATGGTGAGGAGCTCTAAATTATCACTATCCCAGTGATAGCACTCCTTGTCCTCCGCAGAATAGATATACTTCATTCCCAATCCATTGCGTCCACCGCCCATCTGGTTGCCTTGCTCGTCCCCATTCCAGTTGTGCTTGGGTGGTATATCACCGTGTTGCTTCTCGATCTGTGCCCGAAGCCGAAAGTAACCATCAACATTCGTCTGGTTGAAGTTTTGAGCGCGTTTTGGGTCGAGATGGCATGGTTTCGATGCCTTCAGCAAACCTCCATGCCGTCGGAGATACTTCTAATGCCAGTTCTTTCCCGGGAGTATTCCCATGATTTCGAAGGCACGAGCATGGAGATCACAGGGATGAAGGGGAGTGGCCATGCTGGACTGCTGGTCCATCCATTTATTCATTGTGCTCCTGAGCATTATTGAGAACCCGAGCATCTTGGTAGGACCGATGTCGACTCTTGTGTAGACCATTTACTCGGTCACTAAGCGTCTGGCGGGCAACCTATGCAAATACAATGTTGAATTAGTTTTCTCCCCAGCAAGAACTTGGCTTACCTTGTGTGCCTTTGCGGCTGCAATGTGGTCGTGTACGTCCCATCATTGTAGTCTTTGACAGCAAGCTCTATCTGGATCTCATATTCTGGATCCCGGGTAGAAGCCCGCTGCCATCGACTGCCCGCCATCGCCAGCGATCACACCCTACGATGCGTTCAAGTTGACGATGCATTGGCGATTGGCTTGTCAGTTGTTTGAAGCTCCGCTTCAGCAGAGCCTTGGCAAGTGACAGTGGGTAACACCCAGCGTGAAGAAGGTCTACTTCACGATCTCAACAACCACCACATCATTTTGTTCCGTTCAACTTGGAAAATATTACTGTGGTACAAGGGAAAGTGTGTATAATCTAAGTTAGTAAAAGTGTTGTGTTTTTTGCATAGTGCTGAAAGGTGGGTAGGTGATGAAAGGGGGGGAAAGAGGTTTGCATCATCATCAAGGCCTGATGATACATCCTCTGTCATTTCTGAAACATCCATATCACCACCAGAGGATGAACCCAATGGCAACTTCAAGTTGGGCCATGGAAATATCACTGCAACAAGAGTAATGAAGCAAGGCCCTGAGTGGGTGCATATTAGATCTGCAAACTTACCATATTCATGCCACTCTGCAACAACACTTGGAGTGGCAGAAAAGGGACATCCTCAAAGGCTCTCAACAGTGAATCACATACTAATCTGCATCCAAGTGTTGACCCCTTCCATTGGTACTGAGTACCTTAGAGAGATTCTCATTATCCATAACATTGTAGAGTTGCAAGACAGGGCATAGAATGATGTCCAGAATGTTCATCATGATAAACATCTCAAGTGTTCTGACTGTATCATGTAGAGGTTGACCCCCAGACCCAGCATCAGCAAACCAACCTATGGGAACCATTTTTCTGACAAAATGCTTTTATGCATCATTTAATCACTTTTGCATGTATGGCCACAAAAATGTAAACAGGGGCTAATCTAAGCCTCATAAATTTTAGGGTCAGGCTCAGATGCAAATTATTGAGTTATGAATCCCCTATTTCTCTATACAGGTCTGTATTACTAGGTACCTTTCTATAATGTCTGTGTGGGTCTGTAGAGACAAGGGTTGATTTGGTGATGCAGCCATGAATGAGGAAGGGTTTGGTTCTTCTGGGAAATGTGACATAAAATTCTAAGTAAGCACACTGGTGGAGTGAAGTATTCTGCCAGCCTTTGTACAGGCCCCAATCTATTACCTGGCATTGGTGTTGAAAGCTTGCCAAGGTTCGTCCCCATTGAATTGTTGTTATACACTGGATTATCCTCTGGGACCTTGTATGTCATTATCTGCCTTGAGAGTCCATGTTGCCGAGCAATGTGCTGTCACAGATAGGTATCTGGGCTGACTTTGATGTTTATCCAGGAGTCCAGTGGTGTTCCATAGGTCCAATAATTAGCTGAAGAGACAGGTCAGAAAAGGGTGTTACTGACAAGCGTGTGCCAACGCGGCTGTGCTACACTGATAAAACGTCTCATTGACACTAAAAATACAGTCCGAGACTACAAAATGGAAGGCTATACAATTTCCACAAAATTCGCTGGAAATATTCCCTCTTTACCGTCAAGTTTGCCCTTCCACCTGGGTTGTTCAAAGTCGTGAGAAGCGCAATAATACGGCAGCGAAGACCATGGCTTTACCAATCGTCGGTGCTATCACTCTTTCGCGTGACAGTTATCACGTCTCCCTTTGAGAACGACAGGTCGCCCGCCTATCGTAAACCAAGGTAATGGCTCGGATACTTGGGACATTGGATCAGAGCACATACCTCAATAGCTTTGAATTCATACAAAGCGATCGCACGCGCGACACCTTCAAGCGGAGAGAGTGGTTGGCTCAATTCGGGCTTGGGCTTGAAGCGTAACGGCGGGGGTCCGTTAGGGTAACGATAAGATTCGAGCTCGTCCTCCATCGGTGGTGTAGACAAAAAAGGGTCCGTATAACCAGTGAGCTTTCTTTTTTCAGTGGGATGCCCCAGTTTAGGAACACTCATAGAACGTGAATGAGAAGTTCCTTTGTCCGAAAGGGTCGAGTGAACCGAGTGGAAAGGTGGTAATGTGTTGAAAGGAGATGCAGGATTGTAAGAGTTCACGGGCGAAGTGCCATTGAACGCACCTACGCTACGCGACGGGCGATGACTAGTCTTCCGTGCAGAAGTTAAGCCAGAAGAAAAATCGTCATCGAATACTGAGCGAGGACCGTCGTTATCTTCCTGTCGGCTTGGGCTATAGTCATCCAGGTCGCTTGAAAAGTAAGAGCCAGAATTTGTCTGTGTGCCCCAATGTTGTGGGGGGAATTCAGTAACCTTCTTCTTCTTTCCGAGGAAAGAAGAAAATCGCTGTGTCTTCGGACTAGTTGTGCCAGCTTCGTTAGTAGTACTAAATGTGTAGGCTACTTCTCCATCTGCCCGATCGTCAATCCAGTCTCGAACTCCAGGCCGAACTGTGCATGATTCTAAAGTTTTCACTAGGTGCTCGGCCCAGTCTGGACAGGGTACGGCTCCACTGAGCAACATTTTTGCTGTGACATCTTGATGGTAAGCGAGGGCATTGGCATCTTGTCGCTCGATAATGACGGATCCTTCGATAGACACGCCTCCAAAGAGTCCCCGTGTCTTCGAATAGCTGTACCTGTTATCGACAGCGATGTATAGACAGACTACACGTAAGAGAATGGCTTACATTGCAGCAACCTTCCCACAAGAGTTCAGCGAACCAATTGCCTCCCCATTTCGACCCAAGGGCCCCACGGCAACGCTCAAGTTTCCTCCCAGAGTCAATGATCCAGCTGACATGAATGATTTCTAGCAGATCGCTGTTAGGTATGCACACAGAGATTGGGAATGCGCCGTAAACTCACGACTGCCTGTCAAAGATCCGCCTAAGCTAATGGATTCAAGAATATAGAATGACCTTACAGCTGCTGAATTCAAAACAACCAGGAAGTCCGTCACTTCTGCCCCAAGTTGACCACCAACACCTATTCCACCAGAACCAATTGCGCTGGGAGCAGACCATGCTGTGAGGTAAACGGTCAGCGCCAAGCAATAATATGTCTATGTATAACTCACATCCATTGGGGAGCCTTGCAATGACAAGTCCGGACCCACCTCGTGCTGAGAACAAGAATCCAGCTTTGAAGACGGTAAAGATCGCGAATCCCTTGGCATTTTGCAAGACGCTCCGTGGTATGATCTAATACACTAACATGGGTATGTAGCGACCGGGTCAGGGGTCACTTACACCATCTAGGCCGTTATTCCTGCTGTCAACAAAGGAAGAAACTGGGCGCTACTGAGTAAGCGAAGGTGAGTATATATGACGACACTCACGTATCTTCGCGGCTTTCAGGCATTCTTTGGGTAACGTCTGCGGAAGTGGCGAACTGATTTTCATCGTCTACACACGGCCCTACACAAGGCGCGAATTCAAGACTGTTGTGACTCAACTGAGCAGAAATGCTGGCGGGTGGTATCGGTACAGATGCGCAGTTGGCTGTGCCCCCAACAGTAACAATCTACTGAGTATGATGTAATATTGGGTGTGACATGTGACGTGACCGAGGTCATCTCTGGTACTCTCTAGTACACACCGATCGCGCATGGTGCCCAGTCACTATGCTCATCCAACACCTTCCAACCAGTCGCCGGAATGCCTCCCGGGCGCGTAGCGCCGTTCTTCACAGAGTCACACTCGTGCAATTCTGACGCTTGAGATGCTTTAGACACGACCATCTGTAGACGTCTCTCCATGTCCACGATATCATGTACTTTCCACGGCTGCGACTGTCATTATCAGATGACCAAGATGAAAGAACACTAACACTCCCGTACTTGTGTAGGAACGGCTGCCGTGGTGGAGGTCAAGAGTTCCACACTCTCTTCCATGTCCTTGGAACCCGCAGAAATTGCATGTAAGAGCTCGTATAAGCTGTAAGAACCATTAGCATCGACGACAAAAGAGTAAAATGCGCATACATTTTTGCCTCTGATCCGAGATTATGTCCAGGAATGAAGCTTGGAGCGACTTGAAGAATAACCTCTCTCCTCAAATCGATGCCATGTTCAGTCTCGTCAGTCCAAGTCCGTGCGGCCCAGGTTACCCAACGGGCGAGGTAGTCACTGTAAGGAGCATCTCTGAGTAGCCTTTGGGGATCCAGCTCGATAACGTTCATGTCCATGTCCATGTTTGACCCCATCGAATCATCTAATAAAACGGAAATCATCCGGCCAATGAAAACAGAGGGGAAAGAAGTATGGGTCGAGCGGAGTTGCACGAGAAGTGGCGTCCACAGTGCAAGACTAGCGACTGTGGGCAGGAACGGATTTGCAGGTGCATGACATTTCCTATGGAAAAATCAACGACCGGACCATGCGTTGATGATGATGACTGACCTCTTAGACATGGGAACAATGGCTCCTCTTTCAATAAGGACATCACAAATAATCTCCAGTGCCCACTTTTCTTTGGCGTCAACTGGCGTAGCAGCGGAATTATTGTCAAATCCCCATCCCAGAGGATTAACAGATAGTTCCACAGAGAGCTTGGCTTCTGTTATCCAGCGTTCGATATCGCGCATTACTGAGTCAATTTCACCTTGGCGCTGTTTGCGTAACGACTCGTCTCGGGTAACAGTCTTCATGAGAAGTTTGTATGACTTTAAAAGGGGCGTGATAGGACGCAGAGAAAGCGACGTCGTAGATGTGGACGTGGAAGGATTGAGGGTTGGATGGAAATAGTTGTGAAAAAGCCATGAGAGTGACTAGCAGGGAAGAAAAGGTGAGGAAAACCTAAGCCAGATTTGATGTAGCGAACTACCTCTTTGCAAGCATCTCTGAGTAACTCGAGGCTGGGTAGATCCTCGTGAGTCGCCGCGTGTCTAAGCTCCACAAGCCATGACGGCAAGCCAAGTTGGGTGGCAATGGCGGCTATGGATCTGGCATACGCTCCAGATTGCAAAGGATCGACTAACCCGTTGACCATTCGGATGATCGCTGCTGCATATGTCTGTCGAAGACCGAGGGCAGACTTATTGGTGAGAGTATTTCTGCAGGACGCGTCCAGCACGCCTGCCGCTAATATGGCCAAGGCGGAATCGAGGGCATGAGGGAGTGGCGTCACTGCTTTCCATGCTGATAACTGGAACACATGACTTCAGAAGTGTGCGGTGTGTTTGCAGCTCACCCTATTGATCGCAACTATTTTGGCCTCCAGGTCTTCTTCATCTGCGTAAATCCACGAACACACTTGCTCTAATTCACCAACGTGAGCCCAGGGTACTCGTCGTGGTAGCCGCATTGCTCCTGGGTAAAGGGAATATCCACAGTACGAAACGAAACGGAGATCCTTGAGCTGTGTCGCCGACTCCGACGACTGCGCGGGCCATCAGCAAAAGTGGCAAAAGCTAGCTAGACCTAGCGGACCTCGGAGGAACCCGGCGGTTCTAGCACGGCCTAGCTAGTCTTGCAATGTCGTGCTAGATACTCTCATTTGAACGCGCGTCCTGCGAGGTCTTGCTAGGGAAACGACGAACCGTGTCGGGGCCGTACTTACTGGATGGGGCTGTACGATGCCAGACCCCGGTCAAGTTTTTGTTTCCATGCCAGCCAAAACGGGGGTATGTATGTGCTCATGCTTCATGGGGTTTTGGCGGGCCCGATCCCATGCAGGTTTACCCACTGCCAGATGTTGGTTGTCAACGCGTTCTTTTGCTACACGAAAGATCCAAAATGGCAGTACGAAATGGCAGTACGAAACTCGGGCTTATATCCCGGATGCAATCGTCTGATTATCCATGTACAGTGCACAGTCAGGCAATTATCAGTACACCGAACACTGCCTCCATCAGATTCAGAAGAAGCATCATTGCCAATGGCGTGCGAGTCCATACATAAAGGGCGCGCGCCCTTCTTGCCTTAGCATCCTTCATTATCGCCCTCGCACTCTCGTACTCGTCCAGTCCCACAAGAACCCTCAACCCAAAGTTCCTCAAGATGGCTCTTAATGCTCAAGGCATCATATCCGCCGTGACGCTCGCAATATACATCCCCATTTTATTTTTGGCGTTCCGCATATGCTCCAGATACGGTTTCAGGGAGAGGGGATGGCTATTGCTCATCATTTTCTCGCTCAGTAAGTCCATCAGCGTTGCCAGAATCTAATTTTACTCATAACTTGGAATCGCAGTTCGAATCGTCGGCGGTGCACTATTAATTGCCGCAGAGCTTATCCGTCCTGCGGTAATTGGACTCTATATTGGGGGTTATGCTCTCGAGGCTTCAGGATTGTCGCCTTTGTTGCTGAGCACACTTGGGTTGTTGGAAATAATGTGAGTCCACTCAGCAACATTGTACCTCCTCCCCCTGACATTATTTTTAGAACCGAAGGACCTGATGGACAAAAACAACCTCATCGCATTTTCAGGATTTTGCACATCATTGGAGCCGTGGCTCTGGTTCTTATAATCCTCGGTCTCACACACACAAGCCCCAGCGGACAATCCACTGCCAACATAGAACGACGTGTTGGTGTGCTACTCTTCGCTGGGTTGTACTTCATCTTGATCGCCATCACCGTCATACAATGGACCAACCGATACCAACTCATGAAATACCGCAGACAGGTATGAATCTACTTGTCATCCGTTACGTTTTCCAGGCTAATCCGTTGGACAGCTACTTATCGCAGTTACAGCTGCCCTACCCTTCCTTGCGATTCGCACGTTATACAGCGTGCTTTCCACCTTCTCATCTAGCTCGTTTGGTGCTACGTCTACAACCACCCCTGACGACAGTCCATTGGCCAAGTTCAACCTGTTCTCGGGAGAATGGCAGATATACGTCGTCATGGAGGTCGTCATGGAGTACGTGGTGGTGGTCATCTACACGTTGGCTGGCAACGTATTACACTTGGATCAAGACTACAAATTACAAGAAGCTGATGAATATCCCCTGTACCGCCCCCAGTATTGACCGGGTTTACCCCACGAATTTGTACTCTTCCATACTTTGTATACCCCCATGTAGGAGAACTTCAAGCCGACTGGGACAGCTCACTGTCGATAGGTAGTACCAACTATTTAAAATGGAAGCAACCCAATGGACTGCTACTGCTACCGTACCATTACACATATAATGATCATGCAAAACGGTTATTCAAGAAATGTCAGAGCCACATAGTCAAACATTCTCCAAACTGCCTCGAGAGGCAGTCAACAATCGTCTAGAGAGTGCTCCGGCTTAATTGAGCTCCTAAGATGACGATCGATCTTCCCTGCGAAACTGCATACCCGTAGCCAAAGGGAATCTGGCAGAGTTACTTTGCAGAAGCAAAGTTCAGTGAGGGTACTTTCCAGGAACAAACGAATGGACAAAAGTATCTTTATAAGGATTACGTAAATTAGCCAACAGGAACCAACGCTCTGACAGAAGTCGGGTGACTATCTGGTACTTTCCAAAGCCAAAAAGGCCCTACCGAGCATTAATGCGGTGAGCAAACAAAATTCGCCTATCGGTGGAGTAGCTCCCACCTGCAGGATCACCTAAAGGCAGAGTCAAGGTTGATTTCCATTATCAATACTTGGCGACCTACCACGCTCATGGTGGGCACCACTCCAAGCTCCAACAACCCCCATCGCACTGGCTACGCCCCCAATTTGTACCCCTTCTGAGCTGTAGGTAGGTTGGGTTCAGCCAAATATCTAGTGCTTGGAATGGTAAAGCATTGTCCATCACCTCCACTGCATACGTCCTTCGCGCGCAGATACCTGATGTTGATGTGAGATCATGTGGTTTGATTTCATGTAGGAAACGAAGAACAAAGAACTCACAAATCGCCAACGCACTACACTATCATGGGTCATGTATACTGATCCGACTATTGTGGCTTCCCTTCCTTGAATACCAAGGGATGATCCAGAAAAGTAGAGGGTGGGATACATTGTATCTTCCGATTGAGGAAACCTATCGAGGGTGTAGTATCTTGGCACCGCGTCCGGACTTAGAAGGCGCAACTTGAGTTCGATTAAGCGAGTTGCTTCAGAAAATTGGGGATCTTCAAAGAACGAACTGTCTTGCTCATGATGATCCGCTTGGCCTCGGATAGAAAACTACAATTGTGCCATGTCATGGTGGGTCATCAATGTGCCAAAAGGGATTTACGTTGAAAGCTAATAGGAGCGCTCAGCATGGCACATGACTCTGCATATGCTACGCACCAAATAAATCGCTTCAAGACGCAAGCTCATCAGAGCTTTCCCAAATTCTGAGACATGAGAGACGCACCGATAATCCATGAACGACACTATTCGCCTCCAGTTTCCCTCTACTCCTGCCCAGTCATGAGGAGCAAGGGTGGTCGCATGAGGGGCAGAATACGCCCGAGTTGCTTCAAGACCGCAAGGGGGCCGTGTTTCACGGAAATGTCTTGCATGATCCTTGAGGTTGTAGTTTATGACATTCGTGATACATTCTACGTGTGACCAATCTACTTGTCCGGTCTTGGGTATGAAGGGTCCCCAGTCATTGTCCTTGTTGTATTGACTGATGTCGTATACCCGACATCTACTTCTGGTGCGCATTGATTGCGTGCGCGACTCTGCTTCTTCATCGTCGTATTTGTCGAGAGTGAGTCCAAGATAAGAGCGGAGGCGAGCGAGATTTTGGTAGGTGGGGCTCCGGGCGAAAGTTCGTAGTCGTAGCATGTTCGTGGAAACTAATACATCCATTACCCACCGCAGACTGGAAGACGGAACGTATTCACAACCCTGCATGACAGGTTGGGCATGTTGCACTACGTCTAGCAAAGTGGCAAGAGCTGCATGAAGATCCTCGAGGGTGGATTGATCACTGCGGGTGATGAGTTCTGCACGCACTCTACGTTGAAGCTCTGCTTTCCAGTCAAACTGGATGTCTTTGGAGAAACCTTGGCACGTTTTCCGGGGATCGTCGAAGGGGAAGAGGAGGAATAGCTGACGCCAGAGATACTGATCGGGATTGTCGTTTACGAGCGAGCATGCTGCGTGACATGTCTGGGAAAAAGAGGCGACGTCACGAGGATGACAGAGGACGAGTGCTTGCTCTGCGACTTCTGTTGGTACGGACCAGAACGGGGACATTAAGATGCTGCGAAAGAAGAGGTACTTGTCAGAGTGTGAGTGGGTCTGTTATCAGGGAATCCCCGGAAAGCGTTCCACATGATATCGCGGGTATCTCGAGTTAGCTGTCAGTTTCACGGTAACGCGTCACACATGTGACAGACTGGTCACCTGCTTCGTTGTTCCGGGGTTTGACTCATTTTTAGTACGATGTATCTGTCAACTCTCATCCTCTTATGTGTCTGCCTGATCGGCCCATCAATTGCGTTCCAGCTTCCATTCAAGCTCCCATTCTTGAAGTCTACCCAGAGTATCGTCGCAGAAGAGCAAGCAACGGCTATAATCCCTCGTATTGCTGTCATTGGGGCTGGCGCTGCGGGCTCATCTGCAGCGTTCTGGATATCAAAAGCCAAAGAAAGGTCAGGAATAGACGTGGAAGTGGATGTCTACGAGCGCGCGTCTTACATCGGCGGTCGTAAGTATCGTGTTTCAGTCAACTCCTAGCACCATTTACGCGTCAACAACGTCTAGGAAGCACGGTCGTCTATCCTCATGATGATGAAACTTATGCGCCAATCGAGCTTGGCGCATCAATATTTGTTGACGCGAACAAGAACATGATGAGGGCATCCAAGGAATTTAACCTCACCTTCAGTGATTTTGGTTCTGACTTCTCCGATACTGGGATATGGGATGGAAGCAAATTCGTTCTTGTCGTAAGTCCTACATCTCTATTTCGACAGGCGACAGAACGATTTCTAATGTCTGGCTAAAGATGGACACCGATGGCCTTTTGAACAGTTGGTGGACGACACTGAAGATACTACTGAGATATGGTTACTCCGCACCAGCCAAGACCCAAAAACTGTAAGTCGATAGGCTTATTTTGCGTCACTCTGCTGATGGATTCAAGTGTTGAAAACATGGTCTCGCAATTTGTGGGGTTGTATACACCAGAGTCACCCCGTTGGGATGACATAGCTGATCTCGCCACCACATTTAAATGGGTCGAAATAGTTAATTCTACGTGTACAGGTTATCTCGGTGCAAACGGTGTTTCTGAATTGTTTGCACAAGAGATGGTCGAGGCAGCTACACGCGTCAATTATGGTCAGGTATGGTTATCCAAATTAAGAAGTTGGACACTTGACCGAGTAATTATATCTTGTAGGATGTCGGCGAGATGCATGCGTTGGGGTGCTTGGTGTCCATGGCTAGTGACAACGCTGTCGGCGTAGCCACGGGAAATTTCCGCATCTTCGAGAATTTCCTCAACAAGTCAAATGCTAATGTTTATCTCAACAAAGAGGTGCCGCATTACCCTCTGACCTGGTGTAGCACCTGGATAACACACTACATAGGTCCAAGAAATCAGCCGCGTTCCTGAATCACCTCTGTGGACCGTTCGGACTTCATCTGGAACCGAAATATACAGAGGCGTTATTCTTGCCGCCCCTTTCCACCAGACTGGCATTGTCATTCCGTCGGAACTTGCAGACAAAATTCCTCTACAACCATATATCCGCCTCCACGTCACACTCCTTACTACCCGTGATGATACGATGAAAGATAGTTATTTCGGCTTGTCTTCGGGCAGCCATGTACCGAAATCAATTTTCACGACTTGGGAGACAGTCCAAGAAGACGGACGTGCACCTCAGTTTAATTCGTTGTCGTATCACGGGCGTGCCCGCAAGGTCAATGAGACCGGTTCCAATGACCAAGAGGAGTGGATCGTCAAAATCTTCTCGACGGAGCGCATCTCGGAAGATTGGCTTTCGAATGCATTTGACCATGTTGGCTGGGTATACCGAAAAGAGGTTTGTTTTATGCGCTGACGACTCGTTTCGCTTGCTCACATGATGCCAGTGGGATGCATACCCGGTGCTACACCCCACTGACAAATTCCCTCCAGTCAAGATTGACCAAGGATTCTACTACGTGAACGCTTTTGAACCGCAAGTCGCCTTGTTCTCTCTCTTCTCGTTGCCTGACGAAACGTCCCAGGTTCATTTCGACGATGGAAACCGAAACCATTGCCTCGCGAAACGTTGTCGACCTCCTTTTGCATGAGGAGTTTGGCGCGGGCATCTGCGGCTCCCTGCTCCCTGGCTCGGAGACTGCGATGCCGGAAAGTGCCACCCACTCTCCAGCGAACAGTAGTTTCGTGCTGGGATGGGACTGTTAAAGTGTTTCCCCCTCTCCGAGCAACTGTATCTCAGAAAGCTCGGACAACTTTTGATTGTATGTATCTACATTTTTATTTATTTTACACCTCAGACAGCCTACGAAAAAAGAAGAAATGGTTTCGAGCACGAATAAGCTTTGGGACGTTGACCTGCAAACGTTGGAACAATAAGAAAAAGTAAGGTTGTTTCCTCGTTCTTTGCACCCTCTTGAATCTCCCTCTCCTGAAAGAGGGCATTCTAGAGGACTTGAACGACCTCAGACGTCACCGTTGACTCGGACTTTTCCTGGGTCATCTCCAGCGGGGGCGACTCGTTACCCCTACGATGGTCCTTCGGCTGAAGGTCTGGTCGTCCGTGGTCCGATGGTTGTTCGGAAGCCACCTCACTCATAGACTTCCCGATGCCGAGAGTCGTCCAGTCGGTGTAATCTCTCCGTACCTCGATGTAGTCGCTCGCAAACTCTCCAATCTGTTGCAACAAATGACATCATTCACTGTGCTCGCGTGCAATAATCGCTGTCAGGCTCACCTCGACTTCATCCAGACCAAGGCTTTCCCCTTCGGGAGTTGTCTTGAGATGAAGGCCAGGTATCAAGTCGACGGCTTTCGCTATGGCCGCTGTCGCCACAAAGGTATAAGCGCACGTGGCGCAGACATAGCCGAATTGAATGAATAGCTGTTTGAAGTTATGATCAACCAAGCCACCGTTGACACTGACGTTAACGCCATCAAGGGCAATGATGTTGTGCGATGCGAAGACACCATTCGTGAGCAGACCGATGACGCCACCAATAGCATGCTCAGCAAAGAGATCCAGTGCATCGTCGACCCTAAGAAGGAATTTGACTCAAAAGACAAATCAGACAATAAATTGGACGAATTGACGAGGTCTTACTCTTAGTTGCATAGTTGCAAACTGCGCCGGTGATGACACCCATGACGACAGCTGCCCAAGGCTGAATGAAACCCGAAGCTGGCGTAGCAGCCACCAAACCAGCGATAGTCCCCGAGCAAAAGCCAACCATGCTGTACTTGCGCTCCAAACGATAATCAAGGAGACACCAAACGATTCCACCGAAAGCGGCTGCGAGCATTGAGTTCCATACTGCCATGACTGCACGGAGGTTCGCGCCAAATGCACTACCACCATTGAATCCAAGCCATCCAAACCAGAGGATGAATGTGCCGAGGTTGACCATGGCCACGTTGTGTGGTCTAAAGTTGAGGAGCTCTTTCTCTTGTCGTCGACCGAGGACCCAGGCGTACGCAAGCCCACCCACGCCACTGCCGATCTCGACAGGACCTCCACCTAGCAAGCGCGAAGTGAGTCAACTTGTAGGACATGATAAGATCGAACATGAAAGCGGAACTTACCGGCATAGTCTAAAACGCCCAACTTAAATCCCCACCCATTGATGTTCCAAGCCCAGCATGCCAAGGGGCAGTAAACGAGGGTCATCCACAAAAACGTAATGACCATGGCAGGTAGAACCCTACCGCGTTCGGCGATCCCACCCACGAGAATTCCCACTGTCACGCAAGCAAATTCCATTTGATAGAAGCTGTACAACAACGCTGGGATCAGGGGTGAACCGGGAGATGGACTGTCGAGGACATTGATCAAGCCAAAATTGGCAAAATTTCCGATGAATCCATTGGTCGCAGTGGGAGAAAAGGCCAATGAATAACCCCAGAAATACCACTGGAAAATGCACACAGCGTTGCTTGCAGTCACAGCCCAGATCAAGGACAACGCAGACTTTCTCCTAGCCAAGCCGGAGTAAAGAAATGCTACGAGCAAAAGGGGTCAATGGAAAATTCGCTAAAACAAGAGGGGTGCGCGAACCAAGTCCTGGGATCATGAAAGACACCATAGCACCTGCGACGATAATAAAAGATACGTCGCCACGATCGAATCTGAGGAATAAGGTAACGGTGAACTTTAGAGATAAGGTTGTGGAGGTTCATTGGCTCACTGGCTGGCATCTCCTAGACACGGCAAGACAATGAGCAAAGGATGGGCACACGCTGATAAGAAAACTATTTATGCCACGAGCTGGTGACACCTACTTGTCGAGAAAGTGTTAAAAGGCCCGCTGGACATTATGAGAGGCAGTGGCGAGGGCTACACTGTTAGTAGTTTGGGCCGACTTTGTTAGCGCCTTCAAGTTGGAGGGAGGTTGGGTGAAGAGTGAAGCTCCGAAGGGGCACGCACCCATGGTCTATTACTGTAGTTTTGGTCTGGTGGACATTCCCGTTCGGAGACCCGGAAGTGCTGCAATTCGGTCGAATGAAACAGTTCCGCAAGGGATCAACAAGGGATCCTACCTAACTTACTGCTTTCGTCGATTTGTCGGGTATGATCGCGTGAACCCTTGTGTGAAATGGAGCGTTCGGAATGAGTGGTTGTCAGGAAGGGTGGCAGGTCCACGTTACGTGGCTGAGTGCGGAACAAAAGTGACAGCAAACGTGAGACAGAGTTGCGCTGTTTTACATTTTTGCATTCTTGTTCCTCGATGATTCGTTCCACACTTGCACGTGCGTATCAAGGGATTCCCTGCGCTGCCCGATTCCAGCGCATCCACTCGGGTGTTTCGTACAGCGTCAAGTACGCTGACAAGCTCGAGCAGAAGGCTCAAGAGTGAGCGGTATTATGCCTGCGAAATCCCTCTGACCTCGTTGCGACACAGAAAGGGACTAAAGCTTGAGGAGCTGGAATCCAAAGCTCGCGAAGAAGTCCACCGCAAGCAGAAGGAGGAGGCAGACTCCCTTCTTGCTTCGTTCAAGAAAATCGACCATGGCCCCGTGAAGACTGGGTCCGATACCCCGGAAGGTGCAGGAATATCCAACACACGGAAAGACAACTCGCCAGTCAAGGTAAACGTCCAGATGGGACACATGCTTAGCAATGCCAAGCCCACTCAATGATTTTCCAGCCGCTTTCCTCGATACTGAATCTCCCGAAAATCATGGCTACTCCACACACTTCATCACAAATATCCGCGCTCTGGACAGCGTACCACGCCTCACGTAGCAAAGGGACCGGAAGAGGTTATATCTGTGCCACCCTCCCTTTGAAATCGTACATCTCAATGACACATGTTGCAAAAGAGTATCCAGTCTTTGTCATACCCGTGCCGAGAGAGTCGTCCAGCGAAAGTACTGGCACGGCGCACGAGTTTTTTTTCCTGCAGTGGGACTTTCATCCAGCTCCTCCGGATCCGGAATCAAACCCCTTCGAACCGACTCAAAACTTCTCATCTCACATTCCGGAACCCTCCACTGTCTTGTTTACACCACTCCAAGAATACAAACTTCGCGCATCTTTCGCAACACCTTACATGGTACTAACATTTTACACTGACTTATCCCAATCCCATGGGATAGTATTGCTCCGCGGAGAGATCACTCCGTCCTCTACCTCGGCGGCCATACAGCCCGGGACGGAACGCTTCCTCGTTAATCGAGTTGACGCCCAGTTACTGGCCATGGGACTTCAAAAATTTTATCTGTGGGGAGCCGATAGAACGCACGATGATCACAAACTGGCCGCTGAAACACTATTGAAGCAATTTCACGAGGAACCCGAGAAGTTTAGTTGGCAAGACCTTCTAAAGACCTCGGATGTAGTTGCTTAGGGACACCGATTTCATCCGATACAAGATCCGGTTCTAAATACCTGTTCAAGATCGGAATACATTGGTTCTTTATGCTACAGTAATCAAAGGCACTTGCTTTATCCAGTTGTTTGACGCAAGCTCCTCTAAGACGAACGCCGCAAAGCCTTGTCTAGACAGCGTGGTCCCAGTCTTGCCATCCCCTACATACCCAGCTATAACACCCCGACTACTCGAGTTGGTTAGGAATGGCACTCGGGCAATTGTCCAGTCAAGCACATCGCCCTCTGTACGAATTGTGTTCCCGACACCTACGATGTCGCTATACACGGCAGGCACCAAGGTCTTGAGACCGTGAATGACCAACGACCACTTCACACTTCGCTGGTCATGAGGATCGGTGATGCTGGGAGTGCCGAGGGCAATAATACGTTTGATGCCGCGTGCCACCATGAGCTTGATGATCAACGAATATGCTTGGGCGAGAGGATTGCCACTGGGGTATGTCCCACGTGATGATACTTTGGGACCGAGGGCTGAGAGCACTGCATCTACGTTTTCCATGGCGGCTGAGAGAGCAGGTTCATCGTCCAGCTGGCCCTTCAAAATGGTTACCCCTGTGCTGTTTCTGATCTCTTCAGAGAGCTTTTCCGGAGAGCGGGCGAAAATGACGACGGTGTGCGAAGCCTCAAGTGCCTCTTTCACAAGCAACGCGCCACATGGACCTGTAGCTCCGAGAATAAGTACGTGCATGTCGAGGAGAGTTGCCCCGTTTCCCTTAAGGGGAGCAAGTGAAAAAGTCTCAGCTAACATAAGGTTAAAGTCTTCCCCACTTACTAAGTTTCGAAATCACGGGGACGCCGCGATGGTCAAAGGCCTTCCTAACTGTTATGGAGAACTCCCACCAACTCGATCCTGCAGACAGAACGACAGAATTGCCTCGAAATTCCTGATCTCCATCGTAAATGACGGCACGAAGGCGGAAAGTAATGCATATCCAACTCACGGCGAATGAACGTAGGTATCTTTCGCAGCGAGTATGGGGAAGTAAAAACCGACTGGCAACGTGCGAGTTTTTATTTTTGGAGAATAGGATCGAGTGTATTGCATGCTTACCTCTCTGGATAATCAATCAAGGGCCCAAGGTCTATATCTTGTGTGAATGCTGGGGTTCAAGGATGATGGGAGTTTAGATCTTAGTAAACTCGACGGAAACAGTGTGACAATGTGACCAATGTGACCAATGCTACATTAATTGTTACTGCACGCCAATCAACTGGTGTTCAGTACTTGCTACGAGGTCGATGTTCGTCCAGTATACTAACAGCTCGGTCAGGTTGATCAAAAAGCTGACTTCGTGACATGAATGTGGTACTTTTGGTACACAAAACACATCGCATCGATCTAGGAGATCGGGATAGTTGGCCACCCCCCAACCTTTAGAGCCTCTTCTTCTAACTCCAGAATGGCATCCCCAAGTTCACCCGCAGACTCCACCTCAAGTTTCTTCATGTCCCTCCCATAAGACTGACTAAACACGTTTACCACTCCCTCCACCACGTCATCAACCTGGACAAGCTCCTCGGCCGCCAACGCTATGCAACCAGCTTTCACATCCGCCAGTCCGCAAGCGACCACTTTGTCAAACCACTCCAAAGGCTCTTGGGTAACATTCATTGCGAATCCGTGCGTCGTGAGTCGGTGGCGCACTTGGACGCCAATGCTCGCAACCTTTGTCGCACGATTCAAAAATACCCCAGTGTGTTCTGAGGGAATGTGGGCCAGTTTGTGAGTACTCGACAGATAGCTTTGAATCATTTGTTGCATTTTGCATATGTAGTCACGTATGCCAATGGGAGGGGATGTGCGCCCGAGGTCAAGCAAAGGGTAACCAACAAGTTGGCCAGGTCCATGATAAGTCAGTTGACCGCCTCTGAATGTCGTGACAAAATCAGCTCCAAGCTTTGTCAGGCGAGCACGCTCCGTCGCAAGTTCTTGCTCTGTTTGTCGTCGTCCTGACGTGTAAACCGGCCGGTGTTGCAATAATAAAAGGATATCATGATGAGATGATGCGCGTCGTGAAATGAGCTGGATCTGATGGATTCTCTCTTGCAAAGCGAGCGTCCTCACGTATGGTAGCGGTGTTTGGAAATAGTGGTAGAACACAGGCGGCAAAGACATTGAGAAAAAGTCGAATAAGGTTGAATGGCTACAAACATTCACCCAATCGGAGAAGTAAATTCTCCCACCTCTTCCTCAAACACTACTGAGGTCGGGTTCACCCATGATCGATTTGATCGCACAGTTAGTAATGCTGAAGTGTACATGTCTATACTGGTCCGTGAATAGTCCCTGGTGGAATACATCTAACATTTTATTTCCAAGGCACACTCATCCTGTCCTTGGAACTTTTCGGGTGGGTCCATGCCATGTCATCGTCCTCCAAGAATTCAGCTCGGAGCTGAAAGCGACAGAAAGCAGAGTGATTCAGAACTAGTGCTACAAGTATTCCAACATGACTTACCCCACAAACTTCCTCCCCTCGAAAGCCTGTTGCAGCGTTGCGGGCTTTTTGATACCCATGCCTCGATGGCTGATTCAAGGCGTCAGTCGATGCACGGTGATATTAAGCATGTACTCGCCATATCGACCTCGATCAGGCTATAGTAACCAAAACATGACTTTAACATTTGCAGGAGTTTGGATGTTTTCCGAGGTTTTTTCTCATCATAGTATCCAGTCGCCTGGAGTGACACAAATCAGTTAGCAAGCGGTACGAGAAGCTTGCGCAGCTCTCACACTACCGCGGCGACGCCAACTGGAAAGGGAGAACATGAAGTCGTCAAGGGTGTAAGGTATCACCGTGCGTTTTAGACTACGCGAGGCTCTCTGATCTCTGATACCGTGGCACCTTATATACCAGCTTTCTTGGGAGTAACTATCATCATGTCATATCGCAATGAATAATACGGCACGAGTATTTATCTCACAGTGGTACGATTCTCCATTCCTTTCTCTCGATGCCTCGTGGCTTATTGCGCAGCACTTGCGTTGCAAAAGCTCTGCATACATGTCGAAAAATTACCGGGGGAAAATACGTGTGTGAAGTGAACGCGGGTAAATCGTGCCGAATTCGAGAGATGTACAATGTGCAATGAGGCATTTTCTATACTCCACTGATTGAAGATACTTACACCACATCCTACCAGACAGTTCCGCTTGCGCGTGGATCGATTGCTGCTTGTAACACGGCAATTAGGTCTTTGGGCCATCCTGCTTATCTTACTGGCAAAGGAGTGGAATATTTATGTATGCGGACGGTCGCTGTGCCTGTTTATTATAATGTAATGTAAACACTAACTGTCCCTCAAGTCGCGCGCTGATCTGACACACTTGCGCCATGCGCGGGGTTATAAACAAATTGCAACGTTTTTACAGTTTGGGCTTGTGATTGGTTGATCCGTCGGCACACATCCCCTAGGCGAGTAGTGATGCAGACTATCACGCAACTACTATTGTGTCCTGTGGTCCATGAGGTCAAATGGCGATGTCTGTAAATTAACGCCGCCTGAAGCGGCCACAACAGCTGTTGATGGCGGCCAGCGTGTTTCTGATGGGAATGTGTAACTCCCGGACCCCCTTGGTACAGAGATTTCTATATATTCCTGGATCCATTCTCAGCTCTCCGTCACTAGTCCGCGGATCAGTGTTCACTGTTGGAACTTATTCTAATACTGACTGGTTGACGTTATTATATTAGGGACAAAACGGAAAACAAAGGGACGTGTTCTGTATCATACATGCGTGGGTCGGTCATGATTAGTATACATACAAAAAAAAACGAGGGTATGCGGGTAATAAGCGAAAGGCGATGCTTTGAGATGGTATGCAAATGTGCCTCCGAGCCCATCAGAAAAATCTGAAGCTGCGGCGTTTGGAGCGCTTTGAGCGGGAGCTCGAGGTTTTGCCTGTGCCCCACGACATGTTGTCATCGTCGAGCATTTCTGCCTAAGAAATTTTCTTTTTAGTATCCTCGAGGAAAATCCAAAGAAGGTTATGATGCTCACATATCCTCCATCACTGGAAGGCGATAATGCCCACGGTGCCGGTGACGATGATTGGATGTTCTATAGGGAGGGTCAGCGAAAACAAGCTAACAGTGACTTCCGACCTACCAATGCAAAAGTAATGTCTGCTGGAGAAGCATGGCCGTCGACCGAAACAGAGCAGTTGGTTGACTTGGCACTCTGGTAATGTTGAGCACACGATTCGCTCGAATTCATTGTGCCATGCGATTGGCCGCTTACCTTGGTGCTACTGATGGAGAGTCTCTTGAACGAAGAAAGAGGGGACATTGCGTATGGGGAGGAGCGATTTGAAAGATACAGACAAACTTGACTCGGAGTAGAGGGCTTCTCGAACTTGAGCTTGAGGCTCGAAGCTTGAATCTCGCCTACTTTATAGCGTTGGGTCTTGCCCCGGGCTATAAAGGACCGATGCAGTGCCGGAATCGGGTGGCAAGTGCGGCCTTGTCCAACTTTAGAACGTGTCGTCAGCTTGAAGTCATGAGACGAGCACCGGAATGATTACGATATCTGCATGCAGCATGGTGTATTATGGATCGGACCATTACAGGATCATACGTCTCGTGCCTTTAGCTAGAGCAATTCTAGAATTCCTCTTTCCTCCGACGCCCTCTCCACGCCCACGGCGCGGCTAACAATCATTTGTCAGAGGTGTCGTATTTTGGCCCACGGCATCTCATTACCGGTCACCTGCTGCAAGGAACCCAAGGCTAATGCCACTGGTCTGACATTGCTCAGCTACTGCGATCCGCTCGTCACACTTCCGCGACAAATGTCTCTCTCACTCCGTCGAGTCTGGTGATCAACACCTGAGTCCAAACAAGGTACGAAGCTCGGTGCCTATCGTCCGGTCCACTGTTCTACATCCAGGCTTGCATGAACCCACCACTAATGTATCCCATAGGCCGTGGTTTTTGTAGCAGTATGTAAATGATGCCGTGTTCTTCTGTTCAACGGAAACGTATGGACACGACCCAAGTTGTCTTTCGACTTCGCAATCTTCTTGGGCTATGGAGCAACATTAATGAGGTTGAAATTCAAGTCCATAGAAGTCTGGAATTGAATTGAGTACTTGAAATTTGGCACAACCCCTGTATGCGGTGTCCTGCTACCCCGTGACGGCCCACATTCTTTGTCATTCGCTATCGGTGCGATAATCATGCCTTCTCTATCCATGGAGAGCGAGCTCCTAGTTTATCAAACTTTATCCCTGGCAACACTTGAGAGATTCCGCCTCAAATGCGGGGTAGGACCAGACTTTGCTTTCATGCGAAGAGTGCCGCACGCCGCTCCTAACCCGACTTTCCCTTCCCTCGCCGTCTTTCTTATTCAACGCTAAGCAATGATTGCAAAGCATTCTCTTGTCACGGTGCTGGTTGTATTAGCTGTACCACTGTCCCCAGGCCCATTGTGGTGACTACGATGCCAATCCGAGTCACCGCTCATGCGGTTGATTGTATTTGCGAACCTCAAATCACAGACAGGCAGTGCGACCCATTGTGACACCAGCGGGATTTACGTCGTTCCTTGATTGGGTCATACCGACTCTGGACCCACATGACATCGATTCCGTCCGTCCTGACAGATCATCAGGGCTTCGGTTTGTCCCTGAGTTGTGTGTGCAAGCTTATCGAGCTATTCCGATCCCTTCTTGCCCCAGGACTTCCAGTGAAAAGTAGTCCCATGTTGGATTGATCTAAAGGTCGTACATATGGTCATTCGGATATAATTCCTAGGCGAATCAGCATCTCTTGTCACATGTCAGGGACGACCAGACTAGGTCCACTTTGCACAATCGGTGCCCTTGATCTCGCATGATATATTTATTCAGTCAGAGAAAAAACGTCTCATACGGAAATCATAACATCCACCCAATCTACAAAAGGGAGACTCGGAACCGAAGTGCCCGCTGTTAAACAGAACGTTCTTGTTCAAATCTTCATGGTCCACCCAGCGTTAATGAAAACGGCGGGGAACGTGCGTGCCTCTCCGGAAGCTCTTGGTACAGAAGCTAACGTTCCATCCCACGACCTGGCTTAGGGAGCCACTGATGGTTGAGAGTACCATATGCTCTCGTTCTCTTGTACCTTGTCAGAATCCGCAGTTATCTGATTGCTCTGCCACCCACCCCAAACGTCACCATATAGCGTACACGTTTCTTTAGGCACCATATCGATCACAAATCCTTTGGTTTTCTCCCAGTTTCCTTAGCGTCTGAAACACCCTTCCCAGAAATGTCAGTTTGTTTTCGTTTCTTGACGAGGGTCGATCGTGCATGTACCTCTTCCTGGCTCTCTGTGCCGCTTGGTTTACTCTCGTTTTTGTCGCTCACGCGCTTAGCCGTTGCTCCTGAAACATGGGCATCTCAATAACAGTGTCACAGCCAGGCGTGCATGAGTTTATTTTACCTAGGAGCTGCTTTGTCTTTCCTGTGGCCTTCTGACCTGTCTCTATCGCGGTGGCCAAACTCTCGCCAACTTTCTTGTTTACCTGTTCGAAGTCACATACATTATTGAAGTCGTGGTGATAGTGGAGACAACACCTTGTCCGCTACTTCCGAGATTTTTTCCTTCACTGATTTCGACATCCACGATGTTGCGTGAGCGTGGCGATGGGTGCATGGATCGCCTAGACGCAATACGCGCACAGAAATGGGGATAACTGGACGCATTGACGACGACGATGCACCTTGATGACGTCGTTCCGGGAAGACGGGCCGGGTGGCGCTGCAAAATGGCGGCGGACACCAAGTCCTTAGATTCGCTAGTGTCGGAAAACTAGCTTGTGCGAGAACTCTTACCCGCACGAGTTGGTAACCACGCAAACTTACACACTTGCAGGTACCACAAAAAAAGCTGCGGAGCCCTACATGCATTAAACCACTGGTATATCGAGCCCGGCATCAGAGCCTTTCGTTTCATGTGCAATCAACGGTTTATCTTCTCGCCTCGGAGTCGCCCGCAGTACAAAATATTATCAGTATAATGTGGAGGTAACACATTCACTGATTAACGCGATACCTTGGCTCGCACGAATCAGGGATACAAACTAGGAAATGCTGTGCACTGTGAACGGGCTTGCAGGCGTTCCCACCATTGTCTGATGACATAATCGGCGTCTGACCAGTTTCCGGGGCATTTCATCGCACCACCACTCTGTGCATTGCACCCACCCACTATATTGTCTTACTTCCATCTCAAGTTGTAGCAGGAAATTATCCAACCGTCACAGCGATATGAAGGGATTTGCCAAAGTCATTAAACGGTTAGTGATGCTCCAAGTTCACGCAGTCTGACTCAAGATCAGATCAATACATCACCGCACTCCATCTTGCACATTCTTGCTTTCATTCAGAAGCTTACGCATATATTCACAGAACGCCTCACATGGTCACCACGAAAGCCGGGTTTTCGAAGAGTCAGTCGGAGATGTTCCGCGCTGCTGCGAATGATTTCATGTTTGTTCTCAGAGTCTGCGGACCCTGAATTTGACGACTACAATACACATTTCGTGGCTCTCGAAAAGGCTACGGAGAAGTTGCTCAAAGACACGAAAGCTTACACTGATGCGGTAATAGGTATGCGATCTGTACCAAGGTTTCTAACTATCATCAATGTCGATCGACCATTTCAAAGCCCTGTTGACCGGCGCCTATGGCTTTGCAAACCATTTCACCTCCGTCTATTCACCACCGTCGGGTGAACTCACCACAAGCAACAAATATCCCGATTCTGCCGCCACGATCGCAAACACTCCTCTTTTTGCTGAACACCTAGATGAACTCCGCTCTACCATAGCACCGGAGCTGGAGCTTATTGAGAGTCGTGTAGTTGGTCCCGTCAAGGAGTTCCAGGGCGTTTTGAGAGCCATCAGAAAGACGATCACGAAACGTGACCACAAGTTGATTGATTATGATCGATTCAACAATTCGTTAACAAAGCTCCGAGACAAGAAGGAGAAAAGTTTGAATGACGAGAAGAACTTGTTCAAGGTCTGTCAACTGCCGCGTGCGGGAGTAATCCGTTTTACTAATTAGTATCTTCAGCTGGAACAAGACTTTGAGACAGCGACAAATGAATACGATTACATCAACAACATGCTGAAGCAGGATCTTCCTCGATTCATGCAGCTTGCCACCCACTTCATTGACCCTCTATTCCACTCCTTTTATTATATGCAGTACGTTCGCTTCTTGGCCATTCTCAGTATCCCTTAGGTGAGGCTGACCCATGAGGCTCAATATTTACTACCTATTTCTCGAGAAGTTGAATTCCTTCGCCGAGGGCAAATACGACGTCACCAACCGTCCAGGCTCACAGATCCAGTCTGAATACGAGAACAGGCGCACGGATGCCTGGAGCCAGATTGAGGACCTCGGCATCACAAAACGATTCCTGTCCACATGTACGTGGATCATATCTTTTGGTCTCGTCCCGCTGACTGGTTCATGCAGCCAAGTTCGTTCAGACGAAACGCGCGGAGGATAGTGCTAGCATCTCTGTGGGCCGAAGCCCCAGTGTAGCGACTGCATCCAGCTCAGCAAGTCTTGGTTCGCGTTCTATGCCACCGCCTGCGCGTGGTGGATCGTCGTTCGTGAAGAAGCCACCGCCACCGCCACCCGGCCAGTCAGTCGCCCCACCACCACCTTATTCTCCCTCAGATAACGGGAACGGTGTTGCTGCCGCTGCCGTTGCGATGAAGCGAGCACCTCCACCCCCGCCGCTCAAGCCTAAACCGAAACCTGAACCAGTGGCAGAGTACGTTACAGCGCTGTATGATTTTGATGCGCAGGTGCGTGGCGAGACGCATCTTCACCGAGAATTGCCACTAAACTTTTGCATCGTTCAGGCTGAAGGCGATTTATCATTCAAGACTGGTGATCAGATCGAGATCATGAAGAAGACAGACAATCAGGAAGAGTGGTGGACTGGACGCCTGAACGGAGTAGAGGGTGTCTTTCCTGGCAATTATGTGCAGTGATAGAGAGATACTGGGAAGAACATTCGCTGTACTGTTGATTCCGCGAGCGTAGACTACACGTTTATTCGACCAATGACTCGGTCTGGGTAGTAACATAAATAGCTCCTAAATATCGCATTCCGTTTGCGACCCGCCAACACTTTGCTCACCTCAACGCACACAAACATCTAGACTCGCGATGCCTATCAATCAACCTTCCAATCAAATAAAGTGTGCACTACTTTCTTTTGTCGCACTAGACTCCGAGTCATACTATCATCTCTAGACTGACAAACGTTTCCATCGTCCGACTCAAAAAGGGCGGAAAACGATTCGAGGTGCGAGATCATCCGACTCTCGACAAGAGAGAAATACACTCTCGTGCCTACACTCCGATCACAGATTGCGTGCTACAAAAACAAAGTACAAGAATGGCGAAACGGCGTGTCAGTCTGCTGCCATCACCCCTGGGCTCTCGCTCATCCTGTGTTTCAAGCGAAACCAATCTAGATGACGTCCTCCAAATATCAAACGTGTTCACAAACGTCTCCAAAGGCGAAGTGGCGAAGTCCAACGACCTTCAAAAGGCGTTTGGAACATCGTCCGTGGATGACGTCGTGAAAGAGGTCTGCCCAATCTGTTGTATCGTGCATGGATATCCTGAGTCGGGTTTTTTTAGATACTGAAAAAGGGAGAGCTTCAAGTCGGCGAGAAAGAACGTGAACACGATCTTGCCTCCCTGCGCAAAGAAATTGCGACCCTCGTGGCAGAGAAATGTGTTGATCCTGCGACGCAGCGTCCCTATCCGGTCGGTATCATTGAGAAAGCGATGGCGGAGGCCGGCGTTAGCGTGAAAACGGGAAAGAATGCCAAAAGTCAGGTAAGCGGCTTGTTTGCAAGTGGCCGATGGATCCGAGTCAACCCGGAAGTAGGTTTCCGAAACGCTGCGGCTGATTCAGTCCGGATCAAAACTACCTATTCAGCGTGCACGGATGCGCGTCCGTGTTGCGGTCCCCGCCGAGGACGGAGAAGGGTTGGAGGAACGGATTAAATCAGCAGCCGAGCAAGTCGAGCGAGTGGAAAAGGGAGAAATGTGGGAATATGTGAGGCAGTCATGCACATCCGCTGATGCACGACTGACAAGGACGTCGTTAGGTCATGTTGATTGATCCACCTCAGTTCAAGACGCTCGCTGATCTACTTCAGAAAGAAAGTAAAGGAAGGGGGCGTCTCGAAACGCTCACATTTGCAGCGACAACAGATAATAGTTAGATATCGCACTCGGGACACGTCACCTTTTCGATTCCAAGTTGAAGCTGATCACGGAATTGTATCTTTACCTGCAATCCCATGTCTATTCATCGTCTATCTCTTGGTATGTATGTATAGATCATTCATTTTGTAGATTGAAGTTGTACGTTGGTTAACTTTATTTTTGTTAAATCCACCTTTATCCACCATTCCGTGGTATCGCGGTCAGCGTGATTTCTATTTGACTTTCCACTCCGCGGACCGACAGCCTGTACAGAAAGACCAGCTCAAACAACCGAGAATTCCGTATGTAGGCAACGTACCTCTCCAGGTCCTGTACAATGTAGTCGATGCTGTCGTCTGTCTCCTTTAACAGTATTTGGGATTGATGAGAAGTACAGACGGCGAGCGTTCGCGCGCCAGCAGCTCGTCCTGCTTTGAGTCCAGAAGGTGCGTCTTCAATCACCAGGCCTTGTGTAGATCAGCACCGTCGGGAAATGGATAATTGCAGGATAGCCCACATTTCTGGGGGGATATACCGAGTGTCGCTGCGCCCGCAATGTATGGACCTGGTTTGGGTTTGCCTTCGGTGACATCGTCCGCCGTCACATAACCTTTCTGTGGTAATGGCAACGAGCACTTGGGGATAGCAAGGCCGGCATAGAATCTAGATGCTGATAGAACCATCATCACCATTGCATCGGGACAAAGTTTCGGCAGTTACAGGACGTAACGATGGTCCATCTATCAGGTGCTATCTTGCTGAGCTGGGCTCGGATGATAAGCGTGGAACGTATATTGCCAGATGACTAGTTACCGTGCTCAGTAGCTTCTGCGCCCCATTGAGAACCTGAGGGCCCAGACCACCCCTTTGATTGACGACCAACAGTTCGAAACGCATGATCTCGTTCTACAATGATCGCGGTTTGTACGTCGACACATCCACCTATCAGCTGGGCAACGCACCTCGAGCTCTGTCTCATCTGTGATCTGGCAGTGCTCCCGCAAGGTGTCTTTCAGTCTCCTTCCGTGGGTTAAGTGGGCGATGTTGCTTGGGAGATGGGTATAGCGCTTTCCGAATTCTTCCCAAGCGTAGAGAACACCAGGAGTAGAGTCGATGAGGGTGCTGCAAGAGATGTGACTACTAGCGAATGAAAAACGCAGTGGCTGCTACAAACCCATCCAGGTCAAAGAGGATCTGTACAGAGACAGTGAAGACTGATCATAAGATGACAGAAAATGATTGTTCGTACTGCATCGACTCTAATCGTGATCGCTTGTTCTGCTGTCATGGACTTGGATTTAGGTCGCAGGACCAGGACAAAGCGTGTGTTGTTGTGCCACTTCAATTCAATCGATTATTGTTCTCTCCCTACGGCACGCCCGAGTCCTAAACAACGTCGGTCAAGCAGTTTCCAGCAACAAAATGGCATGGACATGTGAGTCTCACCTGTGGTCATACCTCGTTCCTTTCTCACTTATGCCATAGCAATCAGTTCATGGATGTGTCGTCATCATGTCCGTTAGGCAATGCTTGTATCAACGGTCAAATCGCCCAGTGTATCGACGGGAAATATGTTGTGTCTCCCTGTAGCCCTGGCTTGACGTAAGTCCTGGTGGTGTCAATCTTACTATTGAAGTTGTGTCGATTCACCTGGCACGGGTGCGATTTACACGGGAAAGAATGATTTCAACAAGCGCACTGGAGCCAACGCAACCACCACATCCTCTCTGCCAATGCCAACCCCGACTGACCCTGCGATTCTGGCCGACCAACTCGAGCACTGCCCCCGGCCAAACTTCATTGACTTTGTTGCTCTCTGTGATCGCCACAAACTTCTCGCAGAACGGTCTGAACACGACCACTTCCGAGGCTGATGAAGTTGCTTCACTCACGTCTATGAACAACTTTATCAACTTCTGCGCTACGGTTCTGAATCTTCCCATCACCAATGGTCGGCAGCTCAGGAATGAATCTTGTAACCCTCCTCCGATGGGGGTGATTCCTTCCACTTCCAACATGCCGAGTGCCAAGTTTCTCGCGCCCGTCAACCTAGTTGTCATCCCAATGAACACTACACGTTTCAGATTACGCTGGCGGTCAGGAACTTTGCAACGGGTTACTTTGTGAACCCAAACACCAACTATTTTTCAGCACCTCAGCAACTCGATCCAGAAACTGGTTATATTCTGGGTCATGCTCACGTCGTTATCGAGGCGCTCGAATCACTCAACCAGACTACCCCCACAAACCCCACCAAGTTTGCGTTCTTTGCGGCGATGAACAGTAAAGCGGATGCTAAGGTCATCTATATACCAATGTCACTGGCGGCCTTCCCGAGGGATGTATAAGATGTCTACCATCCTGGGTGCAATGAACCACCAGCCAGTGTTGCTGCCCATTGCCGAGCGCGGTGTTGCGGATGATATGATCTACGTGAGGACATTCTTTGCAAAACGACGGTCTGACGTGTCACCTAGTTTACCGTTGATGATGCAAGTACCACTACTCCGGCTCCCATCAACCCGCCGCAACCGTCAAAGCCCGCCGCTACTAGTGGTACACCGTCCTCCTAGTCCGCCGATTGCAAGGCAGTCCGAGTTGTGCTAACTTCCTTTATACTAACAACTAATCGTCACTCAACAAATAATTGGCATCCGCATCTTTGTATTTGGTAGCTTGCGTTGAAATAAATACTTCCTGATATGTACATTGGCAAAAAGGATCGACGCGCAACTTTTAGAACGTTCTTCGCTTCTCGCTCTGTTGCAAATCGCCTTGCAACGCACTTTCAGGTATGTCTTTTGTTGCCGACTTTGAACATCGTAGTCATCGACAATAGGTTGAATTTACGTCTTGCTCTGATCATGATTTATTCGACTCAGAGGAGCACCGTCA
>JBBPMK010000223.1:0-36489 GCA_038090295.1 Boletus semigastroideus
CTGGAGTTGGTGCGTTGGTAGGCTTGCGTGGCCAGCCCGGACGAACACGTTTCGGCGGCGTGCCCTTGGGTGGCGATGCGTCGCCAGGCTCACTCTTGGACTCAACGAAGCCCACTTCTAGGCCAAAGGCTCGTCAGGGCGCGTCCGTCAACCACATCCCAGTACGTACGATCTGTTCCCAAGTCCGTCTCGTGCGCAAGCTTACAGTCATCGCCATACCTGCAGTGACCAGCGGTAAATGCTGGACAGATTTGTCCTAGACATGACTCGTCAGGACGGGTTTGGGGTAAGGCGAATGAAAAAGCTCACTCTGTCCTCCCATCATCACCCCGCCTCCAATGACACGCCATGTTATCGGATAAAAATCCCGCAAACGAGAGTCCTCGTACTTGTCGCATGGCTTTGGGGGTAGTCGTGCGTCGGTTGGAGGTGCCAGCTTTGGAGATGATTTTTTCGTATTGCTTTTGGATTCCGGATCATGGATGCTAACACGGAGCGCGTTGGGCGAGGATCATCAAGGATGAATGGTACTTACAACGTGCACTTTTCGCCGCTTGTGCATTTACCGTTTGCCGCGTAGAATCTGCACGGCTTGGCTGAAGAACGCATCGACAAGGTCTTCGCTCGATCCAAGCAAAGAAGAAAAAACATACATTTATATGCGAGTGGTCTCTTCCTTGGATCCCCTTGCCATGGCAGTAAGAGTGGGGACGAGGGAGTAACCATCGAGTCTTGACCAAGATATCGGCCCGACGTCGGACAGTCAGTACCGGGGGGAACCGGATGAGTGTAGGTAGCATATGGCGGTGACAGATTGGGCCCGAGGTCGCCAGGTGGCATTGCGATGGCTCGGGTGTAATCTGCGCCCTCCAACGATGCGGTATCGAGGGTCATGCGGAGCTGATAGTCGATGCTGGTTGCTGTGGATGAGGAGTCAGCAGAGGACGGATCACTCTTGTCATCTGGGTGATCGGAGAGGTATTCTTTTTGACAGACGGGTCCGTACGGCGGATCAAAAGAAGGTGAAAAGGGAGTGTATGGTTGCCATAGAAAAAGAGGATGGGGAGGATAGACAGGGGTTCGGAGAGGATAGCACGCTATCGGTCGAGGTGATCAGACGTGACACGCTTCGCGCCATGCCCATGACTCACTATACACGTGGTCTCGTGACAGGTACGCTGGGCGAGGTGTGGTGGAGCCTAAGTTGGATGAGAGCTCGAACGGAAGAGAGACGGAATGGACACCAACTTTCTATTTGAGCTACAGGAACGTGTGCAAAAGGACAGCCAGAGCCGCGTCTGCAATTGCCTGTCTGAAAGTAACGGCAAGGTTCTCGTTTCTTGGGCAGGCCGGCGACTATCGTTTTCATGATGAGCGTCGAGAGAGCACGGTTGGGCAGAGCGAGCTCACCGTTGCATGCAGTGCAGTATGGGTCTTCGTGAAGATAACCCATGGGTGTCATGATGAAAGGGGACAGAGGTGAAGAGCTAAAAGGACGAGCTGGGCGGCAAGACAAGGTAGCAAGGGCGGGTGAGACAAGGAGGAGTCAAAGAAAACAATGTCAAAGACGTCCAAGTCATATCAAGAGGATGCACGCGCGCCGAAGCTCAAGAACAGGAACAATGGCTATATCCGAAACCGGTCTAGTTCCGGAAGTTGACGATAGCTAAATGATGCAGATGACCCGCTCACGAGGATAACGGAGAGCTGAGGTGCGCCAAGGAGGTGGCTAGCGAAGGGGAAGTTTAAGCTTTACGATACTGAGGGGGACAGCTTACAGTGGTAGGTGAACAATAGGGATGTACGAGTTGGGATCGGAGAATTGGTTGCTACCGGCGATGGACGCACCGCGCGGTGCAGCGGAGAAATGCGTGGAGAACTGGATAACAATAGTGCGAGTGAGCTGTCAAATTTGTTGTTCGTACCTTGCGAGGCTTATTGTTCGGTCGGAGAGACGACGGACTGGGAATCACACGGGAATGAAACCTAATCATTCGGAAAGGAATAAAAAGGCGAGACAACAATGTAACATAGGCCTCTGTCGAAAGTGGGTCCAGACTGGAAATAAAGCAACAGACTAATGTACAATAATACAAGCACAGATACACACACACACAGGGGCATCAAGCGTTCGGCAAAGTTCCGTCCTCGTGTTGAAGGAGTGGGGTGCGTTCCGTGGGAGGCGAGTTGGTGGAGTTGGAAGTCTTCTGTGGAAGGGAGAGTTGCCAGGGCTGAGTGACGTCTGCCTTGCATACCGGGCACTGGAACGGAGGAGATGGAGAAGAGAAGAGAAGAGGGGAGAGAGGAGACGTACGAGTTTCTTGCGATTGATCAGCCAGGCGTCAACCTCGTCGAGATGAAATATGTGATGACAAGGCAACTCGCGGACACGGTCGCCCTTTGCAAACTCGGAGAGACAGATGGCGCATTCGAGCTGAGAGCCGCACCACGGTATTGGGTCCTGAGAGCCAGAAGGTATGGATGCGCTGGTGTCTGCAGCTTCAACGTCGTCAAGATTGGATGGAGGGGGAGGAGGGACGGTGCTATTGTGCTTTTCCCAACGGGAGCCATTCCAGACTTTCCAAGGGAGACTCTTTACGAGTTGTTCTGGTGCGCGATCGCGTTGTGCGGCGCGTGCGAGACGGACGCGGTGAATGAGGAGGGTGACGAAAGTGAGGCAAGAAGGGAGGATTAGGATGACGATAAAGGTCAATATAGGGCTGGATAGAAATGGGCATCGGGCGAGGGGAAAAGGGACGGGGGGACGTACGAGTACCACTCCCAGGCAGAGTATTGTGTTGTGATGAGCAGGGAGAGGGTCTTCATGCCAGCATGACGAGTCGTGGAAGCGTTGATCAAGAGGACGAGATCGAGATAGTCGGCATAGGTGATGTAGGTGGAAGGGATGGCGACGTCGGAGGCATCGACTGGGAAAGCGTCAGGAGGGGGATGATTGGGGAGGAAGAGAAGAGGGATCGACCTTTACTGAACATGTTGAGGAGGGTATCAGGGAGGCCGGTTAGGAGTGGGTCTTCTCCACCAACGACGACGGCGCGTGCGCCAAGGCGCTGTGCTTCTCTGACCTGATCTGGATAATCAAGGGACGATGTGGAGAGAATCAAGGAGGGATACGTTCCTTGTCGACAAAGGGACAGTGACCGCGCTGTACGAGTGCGATCCAAGACTCTTTGGGATGTGGACCGTCGAGGCAGAGGGGGGGACATCCGGCGTTTGAGTCGTCTGGGAGAGAGGAAGGTGGACAGGGCGATGTGAAAGACGAGAGCGGTAAGACATAACCAAGGATGGGGTCGTTTATTTCAGGACCGAACGCAGCTGGACGAGAACGAAACGAGAGCGGTGGTGTGCGATCGACGACGGAGACGGCGCACTCTGGACCCCAAACCCAACCCCACAACCAAGTAGAACCGTCTTGATTGGTAGGAGAGAAATAAGAACTGGCGTGCAAAAGAAGAATGTATGCGAGACTCTTCATGTTCATGTGTTTGATAGCAGCGTATAGAGAGAACGACGGAGTAACGACATTCACGTGACTACCACTTCAAAGACTTGTCGGAGTTTTAATTTCACAATTATGGAGGTTATTTCATGTATTTCGAATTACATAATCAATCAAACTTCACTCACTCCATCTACACAACAACTCTTTCGTCCGTTGAGCGATACTGTTTATGTAGAGAATCTGAGAGCACCACGAACTTGAACGGGCTGAATTGAATGAAAAATGAATGAGGTCGTCAATTACTGCTCTTTAATCACGGAGATCATTCCCACCTCTTTAACCACGACTACCACCACTTTAAATACGATGATCCCCCCCACGAAGACGAAGATAACCCGATGCGTCCTTTCTTGCTCACTCTCACTTCCTTTCTCTCCGGCCCAGTCGACTCCTATGTCGGCTCTGAATCTTCCATCGCAAAGGCCGGTTTGCTCGCCAACATCGGTCCCACTTACCCGGATGCATATGTACGTCAGTACCCCCCCTCACTCGGTCCACGCTTATCTCCCACCAGCCAGGCGTAGTCATCGCCAGCCCGAGCACCTCTAACCCAAACTACCTCTACACTTGGGTCCGCGACTCCTCTCTCGTCTTCAAGACGCTCATCGACCAGTACACCCTCGGTCAAGACACCACCCTCAGGTCCCTCATCGACGCGTTCGTGCACGCGGAACAAGCCATACAGCAGGTCACCAACCCTTCCGGCTCCGTCTCCTCTGGCGGTCTCGGCGAACCAAAGTTTTACATCAACGAGACCGCCTTTGAAGGCCCATGGGGTCGTCCTCAACGCGACGGTCCCGCCCTTCGGTCCACCGCCATCATCACCTACGCCAACTGGCTCATCGCGAACGGAAATACCTCGTATGTCACAGACACCCTCTGGCCCGTCCTTCAGCTCGATCTCGACTATGTCGCCACCAACTGGAACCAGTCCACCTTTGATCTCTGGGAAGAAATCAACTCTTCTTCCTTCTTCACCACAGCCGTACAACACCGCGCCTTGCGTCAGGGTGCATCCCTCGCCGCAGCCATCGGCCAGTCGTCCGTTCAGTACTCTACTGAGGCAGACAACCTCCTCTGCTTCCTCCAGGCATGTACTCCCCCTCGTTCCTCCATCCTGCGATCAACTTTCCAACCTAGTCTTACTGGACTCCCTCTCCCGGTTTCATGACTGCCAACACGGCCGGTGGCCGCTCCGGCATCGACGTAAACACCGTTCTCGCTTCCATACACACCTTTGACGTCAACGCAGGGTGCGACGACACCACCTTCCAGCCCTGTTCTGACAGAGCCCTCTCCAACCTCAAGACGTATGTCGACTCCTTCCGCAACACATATGCTATCAACTTTGGCATCCCCGCCAATGCCGCTGTCGCGACTGGCCGATACCAAGAAGACGTCTATCAGGGCGGAAACGTAGGTGCACCCCTCGTCACCACCTCTCCTCTCACCCATCCTCTAGCCGTGGTATCTCGCCACCTTTGCCGTCGCAGAGCAACTCTACGACGCACTCATCGTCTGGAACAAACAGGGCTCGCTCACCGTCACCCCCACCTCGCTCGGTTTCTTCCAGCAGTTTAATACCTCGCTCACCACCGGCACTTATACTTCTTCCTCGTCCACCTTTGTCTCACTCACCACCGCCATCAGAAATTTTACCGACGGATTCATCGCTGTCGGCGCACAGTATACCCCTTCCACCGGGTCACTCTCGGAACAATACGGCAGGAGCAACGGTTCGCCCCTCAGCGCCATCGACCTCACTTGGTCTTATGCTTCTGCACTCACCGTCTTTGCCGCCCGCGCGGGACAGACCTCGGCCAGCTGGGGTGCACAGGGCTTGACCGTCTCGAGCGCGTGCTCGACGAGCAACGCTCCGACGGTCTCGGTCGAGTTTAATGTCGATGCAACTACTCTCTTGGGAGGTAGGTAGTCCGCACGCTGCACACAAGGCATACTGACCACCCTCGGATAGAAAACATATACCTCACCGGGTCTGTCAGCGCGCTGACAAACTGGGGCACGTCGAACCCTATTCTGTTGTCCTCTGTGAACTACCCGATTTGGAGCAGTACGTTGTCCCCTCGGCTCGCGAGACCTTGACTGACGAGGCGTCGCTAGCGACGGTCAATCTACCCGCAAACAGTGCGATTCAGTACAAGTACATCCGCATCTACAATGGACAGGTAACGTGGGAGTCGGATCCCAACAATGCAGTCACGACGGGCGCATCTGGTGCTCAAACCTTGAATGATGTGTGGCGCTGAGGACCACATGATGTTATAGCACAAGTAGATACCACAAGGATATCGAAAATAGCATGATTCCAAGTGAAAAAAAAAAAGAAAGAGTTTACATGTGCACTCCGGAGTCGAATACGGTCTGGTGATCACCTGTGGAAAGGTGTTGGCTCGGGTAGTAGGCAGCGTCGGGAACGCCCGTCTCGTCTAGACCCTCTGCGGCTTCGATGATCTCATACAGCCTCGAGGCCACTTCCGGGGCGGGGACGCGTCCACTCAGAATCTCCCTCGCGGGTACCATGGACCCATAGAAATCACGATTCGCATCCTTGCGCTCGATCAAGACCGTTCCCTCGAGCGACACGCCCGCAAACAGACCTAGCAACGCACATGTCAGACAGACGCACGCACCCCTCCTCGCGCGCGCGGGAACGCACCTCTGCTCTTTGAGTACGAAAACATGCTCGCGGGATGTGCCAAGCTCGCCTGGACACTGCCCCCGGTGCCAATCGGCCCCGCAGCTGCGCTGACGTTTCCCCCGATGGTGACGTTGCCGCCGATGGAGAACGCGCGGACGGCGTCCTCGGAGTTGAGGACGATGACCACGTCGGTGATGTCGGCGCCGATTTGGAGGCCCCAGCCGATACCCCCCGTGGCGATGCAGGAGGGGGCGGACCAGGAGCCGTCGGGGAGACGGGCGATGACGAGGCCTGAGCCAGCTTTTCCGGAGAACATGAAGCCGGCTTTGATCACCTGGAACACGGCGAGGCCTGCGTGGGTTTCGTTACTTGAATGAAGCGTGGGCGTGGGCGTTTGGCCGGGGGAAAACGTACCTCGAGCGCGGTGCAAGACTGCCTTTGGGATCGAGTTGAGCGCGGATTCGGGGTGGTTTGGGTCGGCTGTCGGAGATGGGGTTATAGACTGAACTGGATCAGTTGGAAGAGAGAGAGAGTACCGACCGAGGAAGCTCGCGAGTATCTTTGCGGCCTTGTCCGCCTCGCCAGGGAGAGAAAAGCCTTGGATGAGATCGCGAGAACCAGATGCGACGCGAGAAGAGCCTTCTCTGACGAGGGCGGTGGCTTGAATACCAGCGCGTTGAGCACCCCGTTTAAACTTGTCGAACATCGACATTTGTAAATGTAAAAAAGTAAGTAGAGAAGCTATCGATTATGTAATCTTAATCCATACTTTCCGTTGATACTCGAGCAATATCGGAATCAAATCGAACAGTCCAAACTCGGGCCAATACGTGTCTACCATGTGCATCTGCGTGTTCTCGCTGCACTGTCACAGTGTTAGCTGGCGTTCGAGACGAGGACAGAGTGCTCACCTGCCACGTCAGAAAGTTGCTTAGCCGTTTCACACCGCTCGTCCGTATGAAAATATCGAGTGGCGGACTGCCCGCAAGGGACGTCGACAGCTGCGCGTCGATCGCCTCTTCCGTGATCGTGCTGCACAGACAACATCACACTTGCACCGACGACGCGAGTGTCTACTCACCTGCCATCCATGTCGCCCGAATCGATCGCCTGCTGAACCACTCTCTCGACCGCCGTCGTGATTTCGTCTTGCGACGCGTACGGCGCACAGACGTTCAGGATCGCCCTATCGCCACTGTCAGAACGCACATGCCAGCCATCCTCGCGCACGCACCTGTCATTGTGCCGCGTCATGTTCTCCGCCTTTGCAACGGCCACCTGCACGCTCTCAGGGAGGAGCTCCCGTCTGCCCAGCACGTTCAAGCGTACACCATATCTATCCAGTATCTCCCTGGATCCATGATCGGTCAACGCCCGCGCCGACAGCACACAGACATACCCGTGTTGCGCTATCTCGACCAGCCTCTCCTCCGCGAGCTGCATGATCACGTCCACTTCCTCCTTGGGTCGGTTAAAGTTTTCGATCGCAAACGCATACACCGTCACGCAACGGATGCGCAGTCTCAGACAGATCTCGAGCACCTAGACGCGTGCCAATCAGTCGATGCGTCCCTCGCTCGGTGACTCATACACACCCAAAGCAGATTCCTGAACCCGTCCGGGTGGCCTTCTTTGCCTTGTTTACCTAACCTCCTCGCGTATCTTCGATTGCCGTCCATGACGAACGCAATGTGCTCCGGCATGGGTCCGGTCGCGAGAACGGCGAGAAACAGGTGGACGAACCATTTTTTGATGCGTAAGATGGGCGACAAGACGAGAGCCAGCAGACCCGCCAAGAAGCTCATGTGGAGCGGAACACGTCTCGAATATGGCACAGCCACGCTTTACAGACCTGCCAAATTTGTATAGCGACCGCCATCATGCTGCCCAACGGCGACGAGGAACGACCCCTCCTCGAGGACGGCGACGACGAGCAGCAACAGGCGTCACCACCTCCAACTTGCTCGACCTGGAAGATTTTGGCTGCCCTTGCCGCCCTCGTTGTCGTGGCCGTCGGAGGCGCTGCATACTTTGGGGCTAGGACGGCACAACGACCGACCAGGGACACAGAGCGGTTCTCCAATGGGACCCACGAATTCAAGAGGACCGTCATCCTCATCTCCATCGATGGACTCAGGCATGTCGTTTCTTGGACTCGTTCGACACCCATGCTCATCCCTTCCACAGCGCCAGTTACCTCGACCGTGGGTTAACCCCGCATTTGCTAGACATTAGCAGACAAGGATTGAGAGCGAAATACATGCAACCCGTCTTTCCAGTCAGTCTACGCTCGCTTTTTTTTTTTTTTCGTATCATTGCTGAGCAGTTTTGTTAGACGTTGACCTTTCCGTGAGTGCCGGTTGAAACACGTCATCGCGTTGCTGACGATGAGCCGTCTAGGAATCACTGGTCCCTGATGTGAGCCATTTCGGTCCTCTGTTCTTCGCTGTCTGACACCCGACTCCACAGGACCGGCTTGTATGCAGAATCGCACGGCATGGTCGCCAACGTGCGTCCATCATCACTTTTTACTGATCGTCATTGAGTCATGTCGCAGAACTTTTGGGACCCCGTCACAAACACCGAGTTTTGGTACAACCGTTTCGAGTCTGCGTCCATGGCCGATTGGTGGCTCGGCGAGCCAGTAAGTTCCATCGACTTGCAACTGGCCATGTTCACCGATCAACGAAACAGATGTGGGCAACCGCTGGACGGGCTGGCGTCGTGACAGCAAATCAAATGTGGTGCGTTGCCCTCTTTTCATGTGGATCAACTCCTGTGTAATATGTGACAGGCCAGGACCGCCCACGACACTCTCCGGTGCTTCTTCGACGTACTTTGTTCCTTGGCGTGATAAAGTCCCACTCCAGGAAAAGCTGGATCAGATACTCGAATGGGTGGACATTGGCGATATAGAAGAGAGACCAGAGCTCATTCTGAGTAAGTGATCTATGCCATGCCGTGCAGCGTGGCTCATGGGGACTAGCATACGAACCATCCCTGGACCAGGCTGGACATGCGACCGGACCAATGTCTGCCCTAGTGAACGTGAGTCTATCAGCAAACCATACGTTGTCGTGCCTAACCCTCACGCTCACAGAAAACACTCGCCGAGATCGATGTTTTCGCTCGCGACCTCCATAATTCACTCCTTTCGCGCAACCTCTCCCACATTGCAGATGTGATCTTTGTCAGTGACCATGGAATGGGCGATACCAGCGAGGTTGAATGGATTTACCTAGACGGCGACGACATCCTCGGTACGTTCCTTTCCCTTTCCCTCCCTTCGATAGACTGATTCGTTGCCTGCACAGGTGAAACGTGGAACAATGTCACGCACCATGACGGCTGGCCTTCTTTTGGACTTCGCTTCTCGGAAGGAACAGACGAACGAGCTGTCTTGGAGCAGCTCATTCGTGCATCCAACGAACCACAGTACAATGGCAAGTTCCAAGTGTATATTGCGGATTCGTACTCTGGCGGTACGCACCCATCTCATGACCCGAGCTAGCTATTTATTGTTGGACAGGAGACCTCGAGGAAGAAATACACATGCCCCCGCGCTACCACTTTTCCGCAAACGAGCGGATTGCTCCAATCTGGGTCGTGCCCACGTTTGGGTATGCCCTGACCAGCAAAGCACTGGGTGTGCACGGCATGAGCACCGGGGTGAGCTATCCTTTTTTCTTCACTCGTTCTTGCCTTGATGGTTGCGCTTCAAAGAACCATGGATATGACAACGAGGAGCCTGCTATGCAAGCGATATTCGTCGCCCATGGACCGTTCTCGCACGGTGCCAAGCACTCCTCGACCGTTACCCAGCCCTCTGCTTGGCACTCTATCACCGACGGCACGTACATCATACCTGGTTTCGCAAGCGTCGAGCTCTACAACCTCGTCATGCGGTTGCTTGGTATCGAAGCTTGGGCGGCGCCGAACAACGGGACAACTGGTTTTTGGGTCAAGTATGTCGATCTGTAGAGCATGCAAATATAATACGTCGCTTGGATTCAAGTAGTAATCTATTCTTCATTGACTCTTTCAAAGAACTCTCTCAGCGTGTCTGCCAACACCCTTGGTAACGCCTCCACGTCGCGCAGCACGACATAATACTCAAACGGGAACGAGTCCAGGTAACGCTCCATCGTGAGCTCCATCTGGCCGGTCGTGGGCGAAGGCTTGTACGAGACTTGGGACAGATTCAGAATCGAAGACGAATTCTCGCCCGACGTGGTGGGTGCGCTATGGAGCGCGTCGATGACGATAAACACCACCAACACCCGCATCCCCCTCGCCTTCCTCAATAGCCGCCGCAACCGCTCGTGATCCTGACAGATCCCGTCCGAAATGATGATCTCGAGCTGCCAGAGATCCCGCCCGCTCGTGCTCCCCGCGTGCTCGCGCGCAGCCTCGAGCACCGACAGCGAGCCCTCGAGGAACGCAGCGACGTCCGTGCGCGGCTGCGAAAACGTGAACGCGTTCAGGACGCGCCCGCCCTCGCTCGCCGAGGCACCCCAGTCTTTGACCCCGCCCGTCGCGTCCGCGCCGAACCCGCGGAGGAGCTCCCATCCCTGGCCGAACCGCGCCACGCCCACCTCCCCGACCTCGAGCTTCCCGAGCGCCTGCACGACCAGCGCGACGGTTTGATACGCCAGGTGAACGGCGCCGCCCCCGGCCCCGTTGCGCATCGAGGCGGAGTCGTCGACGGCCAGGAGGACTTGGTACTCGCGCCTGCTCGGTTTCACGCGGCGCAGCCAGATCCGGTCTTTGGTGTACTCGCTCGCGACCCATGCGACGACGCGTCTCATGTTGAGTCGTTTGCCGCTTCGATAGTCGCCTTTCAGGCGCGTCGCGAGCGTGGGCGCTAGGATGAGGCGCAGGGATTCACAAAGAGCGAGCGACAGAGAGGCGGTCGTGGTCGTGTAGAGGGTCCAGAGATGCGAAGCAGAGGCAGGGGTGGGGTTTACAGCGTGATTTGCCAGGGCATCGAGAACGAGCTCGGACGAGGGTGCTTCCGGTCCCGGTTCCATCTCGTCATCCGCTTTGGGTGCAGAGGGATCAGGAAGACGATGGGATTCGGCCATGGTGGTTTCTCGTTCTGTGTGGACAATGGCGCCCTCGATATCCGGAGCGGGACGCTCGGCTGTTCTGTCGACTTGCAATCTTTCCATCGCGAGGTCTTTCGCTTCCTTGAGGTTCTGTGTTCGGTCGGCAACGTCCAATTCATCGACATCCATGGCATGGGAATCTATTTTGTCATTCTCGTCGACCAGCTTGAGCTCTCTCAATTTCGCAACCTGCTCCTCGCCCGCCGGACCGAGTGCCTGCATGTCATCGCTCTCTGGCCCGTCTTCCTGGTGGACATATTCAACCTGCTCGGCGTCTCCGTGTTGGGGAACGGGTAAAGGCTGCGGCTGGTCGGCTGGCCCAAAGATCTCGTCAAAGCGTTGCTGGACTCCCTTCAGCGCATCCCCAAGGCTTCGCAAAGGATTAGGAAATGCTGCAGGTGGTGGTTGACGAGCGTATGCGGGACCACGCTGGGTGCCCTCAGACTCGGAACTAGGGTCTGCAGGCTGAGATTGTGGTTGGGAATCAGATGCCGGTGGAGGTATAGGTGGAGGTTGATTTCTGATGGCATCAGCGGACCTGGGATGATCGGTATCGTGAAGATCATGTCATCACGTGAAGTTCAAGACATACTGCTGTTTTCTAGGTTCAGGTTCTTTGGATTCCTCGCCCCCATCCACGTCCATTTCGACCTGGGTAGAAGCAGAGCCTCGTTGCCCCTCTTGGGCACTATCCTTGGGCCGTGGCTGCGGTTCATTCTCGGACATCCCGGCGTCACCATCGCCAGCGGTGAGATCGGGTCGAGCGACAGCCTTGTTTTCGCTTTCCTCCTCATCAGGACTGTTCTCCCCTACGGTACTTTCATCGCCAGGTCGAGGGAGTGGCTGTTCGGTACCTTCGACAGACATGGGTTCATTAGAGTTGCCAGGTTCCTCACCCATATCGTCTTCCCTCTCCTCCTCCGCTGCATGTTCCTCGTCACTGACGTCTTCCATACCCGAGTCTTCTCCGTGATCGTCCTGCTTGTCTTGATCCTCGTCGAGGCGCATGTCATCAGGTAGGTCAAGAGTATCGGCATCTGGAATATGTTGGTCCATCGGGGCCCCAGAGGAATTGGGGGGTTCCACCTCCTGCTGAGAAGTCTCGTCGCCGACATCGAATTCTTCTTCTCCCTCATTTCCTCCGTCTCCTTTCTCCTCGTCATCTTTCTCTTTACGGCTCTTTTCTTTAGCACTCTTGCTCTCCTTCCCCACGACGTCTGAAGCTTTCCCCTGATCCTCCTGCGACCTGTCATTCTGCAGCTCGTTCTCATCTTTCTCGTCATCCTTTCCGCTCTCATCTCCCCACAGCTTCTCGTCCACCGCGGCTGGGTCCGACTTGTCCAGTTTTCCCAGCTGCTCATCGGGTTCTTCCTCCCCTTCGTCTTCTGCATCCTCGTTCTCGTCCCCTTCTTCGGTCTTTGGCACATCCTCCATCTCGCCCCCAAAGTCCTCGCTCATCTCGATCGTATTTTCATCGTCCTTTGCTTTCTCCCTCTGGACCTCGTCTCCGTCGTCTTCACCTCGGAGCCCCTCCACCTGGCTCTCGTCTTCGATCTCCTTGCTCACGTTGTCGTTCCCAGTCCCTTCACCCAGGCCCGTTCCTCCAAGCTCTGTCGCATGCCCCTTGTCATCACCAACGGTCTCGGCCTCTTCCGTCTCCGGCGGGATGCAGAACCCTTGCGTTCCGAGGGTATGGACGACGGAACACACGACGAAATCCAGCTTGAAAAGTGCGCGGGTCCACCTCGCCAGGTTTTCGACCACCTCGCCTGCAAAGAACAAGAAGGCGGACAAGAAAGGTGCTACTCTCCTCAACGCTTGCTGACGTGGGACATGCGAAAGTGACGCAAGGCGTATACTAGCGTCGTTCAGTTGGTTCTGCAGTGTCGGGAAGTCGAGGAGGGTCACAAAGAGGGATGTCGTCTGAACGCCAAGCCGAATGTAATTATCCTTGACCTCTTCGGATTCGGGGGTTGACTCGGGCAGCGGGGTCGACTTGGAGCACTGGCGAAGCATGGATTGGACAGTCACGAGAAGCGCATCGATGACGTTGTCTACATTCTCGACAGTATCGTGCTCGGGTGGAGGCTCAGTTGGGTCGCAGAACGAGAAATGGCCTTGTTCGCAAATCCATTCCTGTGTGGGTTGGAGAATGTATGTCAACTGGGGACAAATGGTTGACATCTCTTCAAGTTGTTCTGGAAGCTCGCTCAGATAACTTGCAGCGTCCACGATGACGTCGTATTCATCTAGGGGGAGGTTCACCTTTTCTGTCCTGTGATCATGAGGCTGGAAACGCACCTCGAAGGAGTATGGAAGGAGCAATGACTTGACAGGATTGCAGCACCTTGAATACACGATCTCGCCACATGGATGCTGACGCGGCGAGCGCTCGGCACCTCCCAATGAGATCGGGGACGGTACTGAAGGTGTTCTCTATTTCAGAGAAAACAACCATTCCCTCAGCCAACTCTTCCAGGGCGGAAAGGGCATGGCGCAGTGCGTTGTACATTGGTTCGATCTTGCCATGTTCCTCGACCATGATTGTTTCGGAATGTTCTGAGAGGACCCGGAGCCGGCTCGCTTGCTGACGAAGCATTTTGTACCCGGAAAGAGTTTGAGTCAACCTAGATGTCATGAGCACACTGGTAAGCTACGGACGACAGAACTGCATGCTCACCCCGATCTACTCTCTACCGCCAAAGAGAATCCGGATTCAACCAGAGAGATGCCTCGAGAAAGGTCGCGCGTCCCCACGTCCGAGTGGTGACTCGAAAGCACTTTCCTGAGCGCAGGAAGACACCCGCGTAACCGGTCAAAGTAGTGCTCCGCTTTCTCTGCAGATGTCATTGTACTGCCCGCCGGCATCAGAGGCTGGTTTCGGATCCAGTATTCGTCTTTCAGCCTGTTGAGAATCTCAGGCTTGACGTTATACGCTAAGCCGCCACGCTTGAGCTCTTTGAGAAGATCACTCCAAGCCTTCCTTTTGCGGAGAAGTAGGTTCTTCTTGTACTTCTCTCGCTTTTCTTTCGTGAGATCTGGAGGGATGGTCTGGCTCGCGAGATCCCTGGCGGTCAAGATGATGTCCGAAGAAAACTGATCCACGTCCTCGACTGTATGCCTTGAGAGGAATTGGCGGAGTGTAGTACTTAAGAACCCGTCGAACTTGTTCAGGGTCTGACTGAGATTTTCGAGGTGAGAAGGTATGGATGTCGAACTGGAGGGAACGTTCATGAGAGAGACCGTGGATGAAGTTGGGGGTGAGGCTATGAAGACGGCTTCCTCCACCTGGTTGTGCGTTTCAGCGTCTCCAGCGAATAACGGATCTAATTTGATAGGCTGCCTCAGAACATCGCGGAACTTGCGGATGAGCTTGTACAGCTGACGATGAGTCTTTTGAGCGCTCTGCTTCAAGGCCAGGACATTAACATCTCTCCAGCTGGCGAGCTTGATGAACGCTTCGACTTCTTTTTCTAGTGCTTGTCTTTGATCCTCCAACAACGTACGGAGCGGGGGCGCGAAAAGCTGAAAGAACCGCCAGGAGGAATGAACGATACGACCAACCCGAACCAGCGCTTCCTGAGCTTCCCCAGGTGCTATGTGGTGGATAAAATGTTCAAAGCTTCGCAGAAGGTCTAGGCGGACTTGAAACTGGCCGAGCGGGCTAGCTTGAATGAATTCGTCCAGTAGCGATGGCAGCTGTTCAAGGTACCTTTGAAGGCTTTCGTTGTCACCAACTGCACTTTCCTCCACAGCACTCAGTGGTCCTCGTATTAGGACTTCGTATAAACGGAACCAAAACTCCACCGCGCCACCAGTGAACGACAGGGACTGGGATTCTAGTAGACTTTTCCAGCACGACAATTCAAGCTTTCTCCAGTCAACGATAAGTGTGGTCAATGCATTCTGGTGCTCTTTGAGGCTATTGTCACGGTTTGCGTACATCTCCCAGTCTTCTGTCTGCGTCAGCAACTGTTCGAGTGCAGACAAAAACTTGGCAACAGGAGCGACGAAATCAATTCCCAGTATAACATCGCAGCGATCTATGAGATGTTGCAGTACCATCTGGTCCGGCCAATCTTGGAGGACGGCGACTAGTCGAACACGAAGGGACTTAATCACGTTTGACGCTTTCTTTGCTTCTTGGATATTTGCCTCGTTGTAGAAGTTGAAGGACTTCGAAGAATTGGAGTCTCCACAGATTTCGGTAAGGTGTCTGTGAAGAACAGAGAGCTGCAAAGGCAACGTTTGTTTGTCCAGTGAATCTGGTAATGCCGATGAGTGGGTATTGATCCAGGAACGCAGGGAGGTTTTTCGTAGAACATCGAATGTATTTGCAGCTTTAGACAGACTAGTCTTGTTGCCCACGAGTTCCAGATGAAGTGCGAGCAGTTGACATTGCCGATCTGCACTCATGTGATGCTTTGGCTTGTCGCCGACATGATCTCCTGCCGCTCCGGTAGGGTTAAGAGCATCTTCGAAGGATGGAAATAGTTCCAAAAAATCCCTTTCTTCAGCATCGGCCTCCGTCGAGATGTCATGTGTCACCGAGTTTGTGCGATATAAGGAGCCAAGATCTTGCTCTCTTTTATCGTCACGGGCTCGATCGATCGACCAGAGGCGATAAGCTTGCTCATAAGCAGTGTTGAGCGTCATCGTTGCTGATGAAGACTGAGGGAAATGAACTGCCGCAGCGACCCTCAGTATGACGAGCTCCGCAGCAGGGAAGTCGGCACTGGCAGCCGGTAGGGCTTCCAGTAACCGTACGCTGCGCATAGAAGGGAACGCAGCCAGACTGATCATCAATTCTGCGGTGTCCTCCTGCATAGAAGATTTCTGGGAAGCCCAGCAAACGAGATGGAGACCCAACCGAAGTTCTGCGAACGCCAAACGGAGAATGCATGTTATGTCATCGAATTCGGTGTAAACGGTTTCGATGCGTTGACAAAATCCAGAGATAGAGTCTTGAACAACCACTTCGCGGTCGAAGGAAGAGGTGTCTCTCGATTCTAGAGCATGTACCAGGTCGTCGATTTTGGAATGATGGATTACTTGGTTGACGAATTTCGAAACTTCCAGCCAATAGGCATGTAAATTGGCTAGGTTGTTTCGTGTCGGGATATTCGTCAACGCATGTCGTGTGTTCAACAAATTCTTGACACAAGCTTCAAGGTAAGCAATGACCTCGTTTGTCTTATTGGCTGCCGTTCGGAGCTCCAGCTGGGCGTGGAATGAGATCTGCCGCGCCAGGAGATCTGCTTGGTCTTGAGCGTAAATACTAGCGTAGCGTATCATCGCGGCGGGATCAACGGGTAGATTTGGAATGAAAAGGTCGAGGAAGACCCTGCTCAATGCAATCCAGCATCGACCGAGATGGGACACCGAGTTCTCCGATGATGAAAGCAAACTCTCATTGTCTTGCAGCGCGGTAGTCAAGTGACAGATGGCCTTTTGCAGTGGCTCATGATTTGTGCGTCCCAGGAGATTAAGAAGAGTCTTTGACGCCTCTAAACTGTTTCTTGAGAGGTTCGCGTGGATCTGAAGCAGGGTAGCATCATCAAAGGAGGTCGCAAAGCAAGAGGCGACCTAATAGGCGATAAGCTCGTGTTTTCGCACGGATTGTCATTAGTTTCTCACCAAAACTACGTTCTGGTTGAATAATGCAGTGAGCTGCTGGAGCCGTGAGGTATTCGTGAAGCACTGTAACACGGTCAGCCTGATATGACGCTTGAGTAAACCACCATGCTGCTCGAGGGATGCCAACGTGAGCCCGGCTGTCTGACTGCGAACAAAAATTAATCAACCAGATATATAAAACGCAAATTCGTACCTAATCTTGAAGGCGCTGAGAAAATGGGTTGCGTGAAATATGATATGTGGTCGATTGACGTCCTGAAAAGCGGTGAGTCGTTGGCAAGTGCAACTCCAACTGTGGCTCATACCTCGTCCGAATGTTTATGCCACAAGGCTTCAATCCATTGGGTCTCCACCGTAGTGATGATACTGGGGGGAACTGAAACCCGTTATGCGGTGATACAGATAGAACGATGTCGTGACACACTAGCGCGGTCGGCATCACGATTCCATATAACATGCTGATATGATACGAATCGCCTCAAGTCTTCGCCCGGCTCTTCAAGAGCTATCCCAATAAGCCGCTGGAACATCTGTACGATTACCTGCAGTGTTGTTTGAGAGTGTGTTCTATGCCTGTCATTATAGCGGACCTACCTCTTTGTTTTCTGCATGGAGGTGACACAAAATCTGCAACTCGACCAGCAGGGAAATGGGATTGCATGTCGCGTGGAGATGAACACCTTCCCTAAGGACCATAGATATCCACTATGGCAGACAATCAGGACGTTGTAGAGAACACTGCAAACGTCTTCTTACGTCTTTGGCCCGACGAGGTATATGTACTAGTCGCTCAGTCTTGTCCGGGTTTAATTGCACTGGCAAAGTCGCAACAGCGAGGATTTCAAATTGCTCTTGACGCGATACTAGATAAATAGCTATGTCATCGATGGATACGTAAGGACAAATAAAAGCTAGCGTACCCGGTTCTGGAATTTGCATCGGCAAGCAGGCCAACAACCCGATGTCTAACGAAGTGATCTCTGCGGGGCAAACTACACGTAGCTGCGACCACATATCTACCAATCCAAGGCCCGACGACGGAGAGATTGCACCTTGGAGAGAGGCAGAAGCACGAGCAAGGCGTTGATGTGCAGGAGAATAGTTGCCAAGTGCTTTGGAGATCCATTTCGACAGAATTTGTACGTAGGAGTAGTCAAAGTCTCTTTGAGCGAGGATTTGACGGAGTTTCCTCGAAATGGCGAGAAGGTCGGCGGATGTGCTATAATCCTGCAGGTAACATTATAGGGTGCCTCAAGGATCGAGAGAAAGACGCTCACCGACTGGGAACCAGAAGCCCCGGAGAGAAACTGCTCAAATACTTCCTGGGCAACTACCCGTATCTCCGTGAGGACCGATTGCAGTGCTTCCGTCAAACTCGATGAGCATTTAGCCAGTGCGTCGCTGGGAAAACTACATGACCAGCCCGACCTAGCATCCTCATTCTTATCAAGAAGCAAGGCAGTGAAAAGTCGCAGGATTTCAAGCTTCAATGTGTGTTGCGAGCAACACTCAATATTTTCTGAAAAGCTTGGACACGGCGGATAAATCATGGAATCATCCACTGGCTATATGTTCAAGCAAGTTGAGTACATCGGCGTGGAAGAGCAGGGAAAGCCCCGCCCGTCATGTGAACACTGACCAGTACATTAACAAGGGGGCACGGAACGATCTGAGAGATGTTCTTCATCCTTAAAGCAAGTGTCCTAGAGACTTCACTGAAGGCAGGGTCTGCGAGCACAGAATACAGGAGCCCATTATGAGAGGAATACTTGAGATAACGCTTGAAGACCCAGTGTAGATGCGGGGGAAATGACCTGACAGCAAAGTGTAGAAAGGCGCATGACATTTGATAATCGGACTCGTCCATGATTGAAGTATGAGTGACCAAAGTAGACGAAGCTGAATCGTGGTCGATACCGACAGATGGCAAAGGCTGAGGTGGGACCGGTCGAGACGCCAAAAGTATACCTCGGCGCGCTTGTTCTTGGGATACATAACAGTGGGTAGTCAACATTGAGCCAGCGGGGAGGCGAGAGTGCGCAAGCATACGGCACCCATCCTCTTCACTGAAGGATGTCAGCAAAAAAACCTCGACACTGCGGTTGCGCATTGCCCTGGACAGTTCGCCATATTGAGGGTCCACAGTCATGAGGAGACGAAAGTTCGGATGCGGTATCAATATCTGGACTTCGCCACTGACGAAACCCCGTTCAGTTAACACCAAATTTCCGTTCGGTTCGCAGAGGGAATTGAGTCGATCGAGGACAGAAGGGTTGCAGATATTCGCGCCATCAAGAACAAGCCAATGGCCATTCTTCATTGCCCGTATTAATGGACCATCGATCCACTCGAAGCGACCTCTTGGAGCCTCAACTAGACCCAGTTCGCGGACTCTAACATCCAAATCTCGCCGGGCTGCATCGAGGGAGGGATCTTTGACGTCAATCACTGACAACTCCGTCAAAAGTCCACAAACAAGTTGCAAGACAGACTTGGATGTTCTCTGGCCAGAGGTCATTTCGCGCTGCAGGAGGGCTCGGTATTGATATCTTGAAGCGACTCCACGTGCAGAACGTGCGAATCTCTCGGTGAGTTGGATCGCCTCCTCTGCGGCTAACATGATTCGTGCTAAATGGTCAACTTGCTCAAAACCACCCAAGATGTCTGTTGTGTCTGTTGCCTTGGAAATATGGACTTCATCGAGATTGTTTCCCGAAAGGTTTGCAAGCGTTCTTATCAGTTGCGTTTTACCACTGCCGTGGGAACCAGTAACGACAACGAGCCAAGATCGGGCGAGACATGCGCCTATAGCTTCAATTGCTGGGAGATGTACCTGTAAGACGCCAGAAGTTTTGTAAGGCAAAGTCACATTGTTCCTCTTCGTGCTGTAATAGCCAAACTGTGAATGCGAACTTGAGATGAGCGGGTAAGGGTTAAAAACGGTCGGCGAATCGGTCGAGAAAACTTGGTCGAATATGGCTTGTGCGTTTGCACGATCTTGCGAATTCCTGAACCTACTCAAGTAGACAATCCGAACAACGTGTTGGGGATGGGCAACCATGCCAGACGCTCGTAAGAGTTCTCCCCATCGGATGATATCACGGAGATTGAATTCCCAAGGGCTTCCTTCTCGACCAAAAGACTGTTTGTGGACGACTTCATGATCCAAGCGGGCGTTAAACGAGATCATGGCGCGGAGGATATGTTCGTCGAACTCTTTGTACTGCTCCCGACAAACAAGAAACATATCATCGGGAGTAAGTTCTTCCACGTAAACTTTCGTGAAGCGATCCAGGAAAGATTTTGGGAGGCCCTTCCTGCCACCACCTTGGTGCAACGGATTCTGAGCAGCAAATACTCGAAAAGATGGGTGCCGAGTAAAGCTCCGTCCAAGCTCGGGTACGTAAACCGTGCCCCGATGATCCAGTACCGCATTCAAGCCTTCAAGAACTGCCTGCGGTGCGAGATTCATTTCGTCAAGAAGTACCCAGTGGCCTTGTTGCAACGCTTGTAGGAATTCCGCAGCTCTCCAGGCAAACTCTCCTGGCGCACCGTTTTCCACGGGCAAGTCTGACCCAAACAAATCTATCAAATCGGTCTGATCTGAAAGATTGATACGGCATAGGTGATAACCAGCGATCTTCGCTAAGGCACTGATGAGGGACGTTTTTCCGACGCCGGGGCTTCCCTCTAGAAGGATCGGCTTCTGGACTTGGCAGGCCCTGATCACTCGCATGGCATTCTCGCAAGCAGTCGGTGCGTCGAGATTGAAGGTGTGCATCGCGGGGTCTGCTGGTCCCCTAGGAATTGCGAAAGGGCCAAACTGGACGAAGATAGACGGGTCATAACGAAGAGAAGACATGTCCGCATCAGATGGAACAAGTCGGCGTAGCATGTGGATGGCCTCGTCCTTGATTTGCTGCATCGACTGCGGTGAATATGTCGCCGTTTGAGGTAAGGAACCCAATCCATCCAGAAAGGTCATGTGGGCTCCATGGTACTAGATCATGAATGAACCATCGAAACGAGAGAGAAAAGACCAAGAACCCACGAATATCTCGCCCAGTAGTGCTGTACGCTCTTTATCACGAGTAAATGCGGCATTTATGAATGCAACCCAGGCCTAAAGGATGAGAAAGGTATAGAGACATCTCGCGAGGTTGCTTACTAGCATGTCGCGCAAAGTACAAACGGAACGGTCACCAACTTTCTCGCACAACCAATCAGTAAACAGTAGAAGTGGCGTAGTGAGGACTTTCAATATGTCATAGGCCCACGAACTTTCGACGATCATGCCAAGGTCGGATGGGTCGTCAACTGGGGGAACCCAGATCTCCGTGAAACGATTGCGAAGGGCAGGGGATAGCTCCTTCTTCCCATAGTCCCCTCCCGGATTCATCGTCGCAAGAAGCTTAAAGGAATCGGCAGCGCGCACAACAGGATATTCTCCACCCGTTCCTCCCCTCTCAGCGAGTACAATGATCCGATCGGGTTCCAACGCACTGTTCAGCCTTTCGAGTACTGAGTCATCGGCCAAGGAGATCTCATCAAGTAAGAAGACATCGCCAACTCGCATGGCTTGGATAAGTGGACCATCAAGCCATTGAAACAAGGATTCGGACATGAGGAGGCTTTTCTGAGAATCCCGAAGAGCGGACTCCAGCGAGGAGTCGAGATTCGTCTTTAGTAATGCAGAGATCTGGTCAAGCATTCCCTGAGTGTCCGTGGGTGCGTTGGCGATACCGGCAACGGAGAGGAAAGACAATACATTGCGATGGACATCCGAAGATGCTGTTCCACGATTGCGTACTGGTCGCAAACCACCGATCAAGTCTGCTGTTTCCGTGTTTTGATGGCAGCTGAGCGTGTACAAGTGCTTGGACATGACTTGGGCATACAATTGGCAAACAGACGTCTTGCCGGAACCAGTCTCCCCCACCAGTAAAACTGGCTCGTTGAACCTCAAAGCCCTAGAAACTAAAGTAAATAACCGTTGCATAGCGTGAGTCCAGACAATTTGTGCGGATGAAGGCACAGGACATCCGATGTATGCTTCGATTTCATCGCGTTGCAGGTCGTACAGCGACTTCTCGTCGATCCGGACCTTCATGACAGTCTCTATAACCTCCTTGACTACAAGTTTGTCTTCGATGCGCCTGGCTCGTTCTGCGAGAAGCATGTAACCGTTCTCTGCGAGCTCCTGGTAGCCTACAGCATCTCTTCCAGCCCACCTGAACAGATCTCGGAGGGTCGCAAACCCTTGTTTGCTTTCGAAAATACGCCCAGTCTGTCTGCGCTGCTGCAACTCACGGAAGACGGTGACAATCTTTTGTCCGTAAGAGGGAGCAATTCGACATCGCTGGTGTAGAATGGATTCCAACTCTGCTTGGGGAACATCTTGAAAGTGGACTTCGAGAAAACGATTGCGGAAAGCACGTGACAGAACTTTTCGGCCACCATATAAGCCTGGCGGGTTTTGAGTGGCGAAAAGCATGAAGTGAGGGTGAGGCCGAATGACTTCGTGCGTTTCTGGTATGACCAATTCGCGGTTGTCATCCAAGAGTCGATTTAAGGCTTCAAGGACGTCGGTTGGTGCGAGGTTTAACTCATCCAAGACGATCCAATGACCGTGTCTAAGAGCGTGAACAAGTAAACCATCCTCGAATACCAATTTTCCAGTTACTGAATCAGAAACATAGGTCCCGATATACTCCTGAATATCGGTATGTTCGTGGTTATTGATACGAATAAATTGATGACCAGTTCGACGGGCGAGGTACTCCACTGCACTAGTTTTTCCACTGGAAGTAGGCCCTTCGATGAGCACAGGAAAACGACGAGTCAGGACAATGCGGGCAAGATCAATCAACTTCTTTTCCACGGATGGAGTAATGATGTAGTCCTCCACCGGATCGACGAGAAATGGGCCCTTCTCCAGATAAAACGGACCAAACTTGACAAACTCGTCGGCAGCGCGAGAGGTAGGAGGGGAAGGCTCCTTTGTCAACAGTGATTTGGGATTACGAACGCCGGAGAGAACGTGTTGGTGGGCAAGATTCGTGGCAATATCCGCACTGGGCCCATCGAGCACCATGGTGAACGCCATTAAACAACCCTCCCATAGCGCTCGTCGTAGGCCATAGGCCAGAGAAATGTCCGATGCAAAGGTAAGAGCGCGCGCAAGCGTACGCATGCTGTAGTGAGGACGATGGTTTGATCCATCAGCCAATGCGCGATCCTCTGCCAGTCGCTTAAGAGCGGCATAAAAGTCAGCGACGTTCATGATCGCAGCTTTGTCTCCAACTGCGCAGTGGCCAATGTATCGGTGAATGATGCTAAGAAGAGTTTCGCGATCAGCATCCGGCGAGGGCACGTCGATCTCCGTAAACCGCGCTCTGATATTGGGAGGGAGATCTTTCTTCCCAACATCTGTCGCGGGATTCATGCAAGCAAAGAGGCGGAAATCAGGATGGCGGGAAACTACTTCTAGGGAACCTTTCTCGGTCAAAGAAATTGATGCCGTAGGGCCACTAAGAAGTCCAGTGACGCATTCAAGTGTTTCCGGATTTGCCAGGTTGATTTCGTCAAGAAGAATCCTGATGAAACGTTAGATGCGAGCTTGGGGATGATCGATACAAGTAAGCACACCAATCGCCAGAACGAAGTGCCTTGACAAGAGGACCTTCCACAAAGTCAAATGCAAATTTGCCCTGTCCTTGTGCATGCTGGATGTCGAATTCGTCAATGCCACGTTCGAACTTGTCCCAGGCCTCAGCAGACTGTCGAAGCCGCGTTTGATCCAGTTTTCTGCGCTTTCTTGGCCCATCTGGTGTCGCGGATGCCGCAGAGGGTTCTCTGAAATGTCACTAGAAGTCAATGATATTCAATACTATTCAACTTTGGACACTCACTGTGCGTCTTCACTGAATTTTGACCCAATACGCTCTTTGGCAAGCCGCACCGACTCTCGCCAAAGAACTACCACTCTCCTCCATTTTCCCTCTTGGACCGCTTTCCTAACGGATTCCTCAAACTTGATATTCTTCTTCCGACTGAAGGTATTTCCAAAAAGTTCCAGAAACTCAGCATGAAGCTTCGAAGCAGGAATGCGGGCATCAACTGGCTTAAAGCCGCCAACTAAATCTGAGGACTCTGTTTGATGAGAGAGATTAAGCGAAACCAAGGGGTGACGGAGCAAAGAAGCGAGGTGCGTTATAGCGCTAGTTTTTCCGGTACCGGTCTCTCCGGTCAGGAGCACAGGTTCGCAAAGGGAAATGGCAGTAGCAATTCGTGAAAGCAGGCGCACTGCGGGTTTGTGCATCGCGAAGGGACGGGTTGGTGCAATAAGAAACAGCGGTTTTGATGGTCGAGCAGGGAGACGTACGCGGCCAACACGGACAGCCATGACGTCACCATTTTCGTCTTTCTCCTCCTCGAAGGCTGGAACTCGCCCACCGAGTAACCACTCACGACGTTCAAGGTCCAGACCAACGTGATCAGCAACAAGAGCAGCGATGCGATCAGAGTGAGCTTGAGCTGCGGCGGTCAGAGCACCTGCACCGAAGAAGACATCCCTGGCTTCAAGAAAAAGCTCTTCTCGAAAAGCAAGATTTAGGGAAAGTGCGGCGATAGAAACGACGTCTTTGTTGGATGTTTCCACAATGGCGGAACTATGGAATGAGGGAATGGTAGTCTCTACCCGACGGCAGTACTTTTCCAGCTCCCTCAAACCAACAGGTCTACTGGAAGCCGTTTCCCCTAGTTTCTGAATACCAGCCCAGACTTGTATGATCCCTTTCGCGAGTGGTCCTCCCAAACAAAAGAACCGCGTTTCGATGATCATGTTAACTTCATCTGACGACGGCGCATCGACCACCAGCTCCTGGAAATGAGGCGCTCCGTAGAACGTTGGGACTGAGAAGTTTCCGCTTGTAGATGGAATTACTGAACGTGTTGCAAAGATAGCAAAGCACTCGGAGGCCCTTACCCTGCTTCTGTTGGGAATATCTATGCTCGCGCGGTTACCAATCCAGGTCCCGGGGGCCAGACTCTCGACAAGGGGCTTGATGAGTCCTAAAACCTCCATGCTTGCGCGATCAATATCCCTGAAGACCAACCATTTCCCTTCTCTCATAGCACGAACAAGCACACCGTCTTTCCATTCAAACGTTCCAAGTTGGGTTGGAGAGGAAACGTAAGATCCAAGGAGGGAGCGAGGGTCAAGTGAGGTGTCAGCAAGGTGAACAGTGACAATCTGGTCGACTGCCTCAGGGTACAACAGAGAGGCAAGCTGCGAGAGGAAAAGAGATTTTCCAGACGACGGGGGAGAAGTGATGAGAGTGGGTAAACGGAGAGAAGTAAGCATCGCAAGCTGTCGCAGCACTCGGACAGCCGAAGGCGTTGGGACCACCTGTACGGAGGAAGGGAGGCAAGGGGAAGATTTGAACATCAAGACGCCATATATATTGGCAGTCCATGGACTGGTAAAGTATTTCAGACCAAGTCAAGAGAATTTCAAGAAGGAGAGCCTTACGACAAATCATCGTTGGTTAAAGGTTGAATTCCATCACCTTCATAGGAATAGAAGTCGGAACCAACAGCGACAGAATTGCGTAGTTGGTATACTCTTTGAAATTCCAATGTTGGAAGTAACCATCCATCAACCATAATCCGACTCCCATTAACATTGTAGCCATACGAGAGCGGACATTCGATCGCACCCGGTTCACCGAGGATTTGTGTTTCTAACCGGACGCGCTCCACTTCGGCCATTCCCGTGTGCAACGAATAACACAGGATCGCCAAGTACTTGACTGCAGAGTCTGGATGAGGTGTGGTGAAGAGTGTTGATAAATGTGATACAGGCCATAGGAAGTCGCTAGGAAGGAGGCGATTGACGCGAAGGATGCGGTAGTAAGCGAGAAGCAGGTGATGTAGATGCATTGCATCCAACGTGACTATCGATTGCAATTCTTCCACAAAACCCAAAGGACCTTGTAAGAAGCATGGCCGACGCAAGAACGTAGACAAGATTCTACAAAGGGAAGTAAGTATCTGGATATATGAACCAGAAAGAACTTACGGGAAAAGTTCCTCGTGGTTTTCTAGTAACATGCAGAAAGCAATAAATCTGTCTTCCAGGTCCTCTTCGTCATTCAACCATCTGGCACACAGGTCAACTAACAATGGTCGAAAAAGGTCTGATATAGGCGCAGTAAGAGAGGGATTCGCTAATAGGCGTGACAGAGTTGGAAGCAGAGCCCTGGGCGATGACGCAAACGATATCTGACTTGAGTACGGGGAGTCTGGAGGCAAAATGGCGAGTAATGCCCGCGTCTGTTTTGAGAGATTGATAGTGAGGGGATCATTGAGTTCAGTATTAGCCTCCACCATCGTGCACTACGTTGCTTGGCCGCGATGAGCTCGAGCTCGTCGTCGTTTAGAGACAGAAAAATCTGACTTTTTGACTTTTGCTTCATGCACGTGACTGCAGTAAACTTGATCAAACGCCGAATCAGAGTCGCCGTTGGTTCCTTCCTCGTCGCGCAGAAATGGCCGGAGATACCAAAATCCTAGACATCAGAGGCCAGAGTCTCAAACTTAACACCGCGACAGACGTCGTGCCACTACTTGAAGGCATCGATCCCACATTGATCGAAGAAGTTCATTTGGGGGGCAACACCATAGGCATCGAAGCCGCACAGGAATTTGCAAAGTTTTTAGAAAGGACGAAAAACTTGAAGGTATTTCTTTTTTAGCATACGCGCCCTTCTACTTCCTGATGTGAGCCAGATCGCAGACTTTGCTGATATCTTCACTGGTCGTCTCATCTCCGAAATTCCAGACGCACTCAAGGCCTTATGTGACGCCGTCGAACCCAAATCAACACTAGTGGAAATCAACTTTAGTGACAATGCTTTCGGTGTTCGATCCATTGAGCCGTTGCGCAACCTTCTTGAAAGTAACCACTTCGAGATACTCCGGCTCAACAACAACGGTCTAGGTCCAGAGGCAGGAATATTGATTGCGAACTGGCTGAAGAAGTCGGCAGAGTTGAGTAAGGAGAAAGGCTTGGAGTCAAACCTGAAGACGGTCATTTGTGGCAGGAACAGGCTTGAAAACGGATCCGCCCCAGCATGGGCAGACGCTTTCGCCGAACATGGGACACTGGTGGAGGTCAGACTTCCACAGAATGCTATCTGGACTGATGGAATACGCGCGCTCGCCGAAGGTCTGTCCAAGTGTCCGGACCTACGGTATCTCGATCTTCAGGACAATACGTTTATTAAGGACAGTTCCAAGGCAGCCGTCGACGCTTGGGCGTATGCCCTGCCAAAATTGTCTGCTCTAGAAACCCTCGTAATCTCGGACTGCGTATTGTCGGAGGAAGGGGAGGACGATGTCTCACCTCTTCTGACGAAACTCGCGGAAGGGTCGAACCAGAATCTGATGACGCTGGTACTCCAAAATAACAATCTCAATGCATCAACATTCAAATTCTTTGCAAACACCTTGACTTCTTTTCCAAAACTGAAGAGGCTAGAATTGCAGTGGAATGATGTTGATGAGGATTCTGAAGATGACATTAATACTATCCGACAGATTATGAAGCAGCGTCGTGGGAGGCTATTTGCGTACGAAGAAGACGAGGAGGAGGAGGAGGAGGAGGAGGAGGGAGAGGGAGAGGGAGAAGAGACGGGAGAAGAGGAGGAAGAGAGGAAGACGATAGGGGAAGAAAAGGATGTTAATGGTGTTGAAGAGGAAGTAACCTCCAAGGAAGCTCAGGAACTGGAAGAGGACATGAGGACGCTTACTGACATTATGAGCAAAGTCACGATCCAGTGATTTGCTCAGCCCTCGGGTCGATCCCAAAGTCGGACAGTCGTTTTTAATGTATCTCTGCGGATTTCAGCCGTTAGGGAGGGCCAAGGGCATGTATACCAGATGTTCACTAATTGTATTCCAAGTGGAAGATCGACAATATGAACCTTTTGTATCCGAGTTACAACTTTGGCAAATGACAGATTGGGTATTTAAGTTGCTCTGCCAGCATACCGTTTAAGTCACCTTTTTTTTTCATCGCGACCGATCAAATGACTCACCAGCGAACCTCTACCTGTTATACATATCTGCTTCCGTTGTCCTATCGTCGAACCAGGCCTGTGTGTTGTCTGACAACAGTCTGGTCATGCAATGAGTGCATAACCAATCGTTCTTTTTCCATTCCCTGTAACGCTCTGAACGGATATCAAATATCTCTTCGATGCATTGGGAGTATGGGATCGATTGGATTGTCTCCGTGAAAGAAACGAGTAATTCAAGTGGCCTCTTCTTTTCAAACGATAAGAAACTCCCTAAGCGCGAAGGTGCAATAACCAGCAGCATGTATTCCCAGTCTACGGAAGGACTAGTCATCACAAGCAAATCAAGTTCCGAGAAGTCAACTTACTGTATATACTCCATAGTGAACCTGTTCTAGAAAGCGAATGCATTCCATTACAGCGACTACCTATAAAGAATATGTAGGTCATATTGCTGTGACACATGGGGTGAAGAACCTACAATTAATTGTTTCCAGGAAGAGGTTGTCGAGGATAAAGTGCTGCCGAGGAACCAACAATAATCCCCCGCCAGTGATTGATGCAATCTCTGATCCAGAGAAAGTCTGGGACATGGCATGCCATGTTTCATACCACTGCATATTGATAGGATGGGAAGATGGCCATTTCCCCCTGAATGCATCTAATATAACAGCTGGCCCACTCCAAACGAGGAAAATGTCGTCGTTGCCACCAAATCCTGCGCATGACCAGAGTCAGAGGACAGGTTCTGAGTGGAGAGGTACTTACGTGTCAGTCGTGAGGTATCCTTAACCAATGCCCATCTGGCAAGATCTAAGAGGAACCGATGTACCTCATCGACGCCCAAGAGTTCAGCTTCTCCGAAACTCAACAAGAAGGCTATCTGTTCCGTAACGACGAAATCTTTAAGCTGTAGATGGTTGCCACCGCGGGATCCAAGCCTTTCGTTTATCAGCAGGCTTGCTCCTGGTCCGTACATCGCGGCAAGGAGCCAGAAACTATAAACCGATTTTTGGAATCTCGAAGACTCATCGGCAGAGAGTTGACTGGTTTTAAACCTTGGATCCTTCTTCCTTCAACAGGTGTTCATTGAAATGTTGCCCACAGTGCGAACTTTGCTCACCGCCAACTATAAATATCTTCAAGTGTGCGAATAATCGCTGCATGATCTCGTAAAAGGCGAGCTTGTGTTGGAGTAATCATGCAGGCTTGGGGGAAATTCGTTTCACACTCAAGTTCGTAAACCACTCTTGTGATATGTGTACGGTCGAGGTATTTGGCTAGACGCACAGCCTGCGGTAGAGCAAGGCCAAACTGGCTGCGCGCCACGGCACCAAGGATGGAATATTGGCGGTGTCGAAAAACAGTGTAAATGGACTTAGAGGATGAGATGAAAGCTTGCAAGCTCTGGAAGTCAAGAAGAGCTGTCAAGACACAGTCCGTGAGATCGGGGTTGATGTGGAATGCCAGCGCGAGCGGATGATTGAACATGACGGGGTGAAGTCGCAATCCCAGTACTAGTGTACTGTCGGTTGGGTGGAGTGGAGGAGAGATACCTCCGAGGGTTACCGCGAGTCCCCCTTTAAATTACTGCAAGACCTGTCAAGAGTCATGGCAGTGAGAAAACTGGCGAGCCTCGGCTAAAGATGGGAGCTGCCAAGTTCTAAGAACCCACTAGCGTGGAAGTCTAAGGTTGAAGGGAGTTGCGTTGAAAGTGAACAAAGTTACTCGAGCCGTCCTGGCATGCGCAGGCTGAGGTATAAATAAGAACGAGTCGCAGCAAGTTATTCCTCACGTTCTAAGGCAATGAGTCTGAGCGTATCAAAGGGATTATTCAATGCGGTATTGGCTCACGTCGAAACATGGCTCGGAGGGTTTTGATTTCCATACGGGTTATGCATAATCTCGCAGTACTGGGGCCGTCAAGCACGGTACCGCAACGCGCCACGCAAAAATAAAAAACAAATTTTTGTCTTCTTTGACGGCCAATCACTGCCTAGGAATTGTGCGAGTCCATCACGAATTTCACAGATTTCTTGTAAACCCCTTATAAATCCCTTATAGAGAGTTGTAAGGGTGCGGGTATCTCCTATATATCAAACCTGTGCAAGTACAAACCTGCAGCACAGATTGGTCGTCTGCCTGAGGATTGTTCCTGGACCCAGAGGGAACAGGTTTACAACCCAAGAATCATGGGAATGCACAAACGTCAATGCTTAGCCAAATGTCAATGCCCGCGGGAACTTCTCAGCAAGAGGGCAACTGGATCTGGAGGGCAGCAATTTTATGTTTTTGTTTCTGGGTTGTTTCGCCTGCCTACGCGAGGGCCAACACAAACTCTGGTTGGACCAGCAAACGACCGTACCTCACTTTCCCATTTATGTCTGCTTGACGAGCACTCGAAGAGCGCTTAGAAATGCTGATGACTGTAACTCAGAGGTGTTATCTCTCCCCCATCCATCTTTCCCCATCTAACCTGCTAGCGAGTAAATGGCTTCTGTTGATGTGGACGTTTGTTGTGGAAGGCAGGCCTGGACTGCGACGTTCAAGTGGTCACATTGGCTATTTCTGAGGATGATCAAGACGGGGTGTTTTTGGTCGTCAATGTTTGATCGATGGTTTAGATTTTGTTGGGGTCTACTCTGTGCCTGTCCCAACAGAGTGATTATAGCCCTTAGGTGAGGCCATCTTTGTACAGTTCGAGAGTTTGCAGGTATTCCTTTGGACCTTCCCCCGCATCACAAACGGGTCATTGGGCTGTGTAGCAATGGCACACCACATGTCGTTCAGCATGCGTTGGACAAAGACTCGATTCCTTGAAGTTTTGGATCCCCACTTGTGTACTGAATGTTGTCAGCGTGCTCTTGCGTTCAAATTTAGGCAGCGGTGTAGGATGCGGAGGATGTGGTCGTCCGACCCTTGACCCATGCTCCCACCTGCTACGGGCGAGAGGAGTGGAACACAAGCAAGTGGTTTTGATAATTCGCTTGCCTTGCCTTCAGGTGACATTCATGGGATCATGTTGACTGTTTCCTCGGACGTTCTGGTTGATGTTTATGTGACACGGGGCGTCATCAGTCAACAAAGGTTGATTGATGGTTTTGATCATGTTGGGGTCTATGCTGCACCTGTCCCAGATGAGCGTTTGTGGCCCCCGGGCAGGTCCATCTTGGTGCGGTTCGATGATTACACTCGCTTCTTCATGCAGCATTTTATCCTCTCAATTATCATCCATTTGTTCTCATGTTGGTTACTGCGCTAATTATAGTGCGTGTGTCTCAGTAATTGCTCACTCTTCGTCCACCTCGGGTCCAGGGTTTCCCGGAGGGCATTGGTATTTTTAAAGAGGAAAAAGAATTGGTATTACCTTGTCCTAGTACAAACCATCCACCTTCCTTCCACCCCCTCCTTGGGCCGAAGATGTCCATCCTGGCACCTCTCCCATACCCATTTATCGAATCTCATTACAGTCTCTTCGGAGCCGAAACTGTCGAAGAAGAGTCGCTTTCCCAACCACCTTTGCATCTCAGCAGATGAGGAGAACTCCCGGTACGCGCTTCGAACAACTATCCAGGCCCTTTCACGTGCTTTTAATCGGAGCCGAGAAACTAACGCATGTACAGCATTATGGGGCAAATCGTGAAACGCAGTTGTGGTCGTGATATCTGAGGGTGGAACAGGGGCCGACGAAGGAAGCATGTGTTCAAATGCATCTGGGTGAGATAGCTCCTCAAACTGGACATAGTTTGAGGTGCGTAAACTTCGTGCCAATGATGATATCCACAGATACGCAGCAGACGGTTGTTCCAGTAGGTTTGGAACAAGGTATTTAATCTGTTCCAAATAAGCTTGTTGGGAGGGGAAGGAGACATAGAGTTGGTGAAGAAGAAGGATTAGGATCGTGGTGAGGCGGGATGGCTGTGGAGCTGGACTTGCTAGATAGATATACGGCACAAGACGAGACAGGATGGAAGTGGTTTGCACTGGTGAGTCGAAGACGACCGACAAGTAAAGTGAGGTCTCGTAAACTGGGTCAAGACATTCGGGGCAGCTCAGGAGGGAGTCAAGTCAAAATACTGACCTTCCAGCGTGAAGCCATCGATCCTGCCAGATGCAAACAATCCCTCACGTAGCTTACCTATCCATATACACAAGTTGATTGCTCGGACTCACAGGAGGCTTACACTGGCACTCACGAAACAATATCAATATGTTCTCCTGACTGTGTTTTTTTTGTTTTTGCACCGACTCAATCTGGATTTTGGAGCCAGCTCCATACGAATCCCAAAATGTTCTGAGCTACATCGATGATGGGATATTGTCATACGAAGTGTCGTTACTGAGCCGTCGTCTGCAGTCGGAGCAGAACATACTTTGTTGTCGATAAAAGTTCTATACTCTTCTTGCACGGTTCGTTTCTTCAGCCTAAGGAGAGAAACCAGTGTTTAAGTGTCAAAGGAAGTCATTGAACATGGAGCCACCACTCACGAATCACCGTCCTTTTCGAGACCACTGCTGCGGCTGACAGAGGAAATATGTTCCATGCGATGATGATTGTTCCCTGCAGGTTCGGCTCGCCTGGCGTTAAGTGGTCTTCGAAGTGTGGTGCTTGGCTGAACATCTTGTCGATTTCGCCCTCGCGATGCCCCACTGGACGATCTCATAACTTGAAGCTTCTCAGGCTGTGGTGGACTTGAAGATTCTGGGCGGGTTTGTGATTACCACTGGGGGGCCGGGGTTCTCGATACAGTTTGCCATTGTTGGAGTACGACCATCGACCATTAGCACAAATACGAGCAAACACTAGCTCGGCCTCACCAAGCCGAGTAGCATCGTAGCTAGTATATCTACTCGACCAGTATCGGGGGGCGAATAAGAATTCATGGTCCCGCGCTCTGATCTACATCCAGATGACATCTACGCTTTATCATGGATCCTTCGCAAGCATCAGCATCAGCCCAGACCGCACTGGCCGTCCAGACAGCACAGCCACAGATTTATCTTCGGCACTAATCACATCACCTTGCCGCCCATCAGTACTCTTTCCCACGGTACATCGATCGCCTCCACCACCACATTCCCAGCATCCGCTGCTTCATCTGCAGCATCACTACCCCTGTTACTGCTCCAACAACCAACTCTTTGTTGTCCACCTCTGGTATGAAAAATTGGGCCACTTGAAGGCCCGTATGGTTGTTATTCTTGACAACAAGAAGGCCTATGGGATTACCACTGGAGCTGTCCCACAACCTGTTGGCCCCGACACTGACCCTGCCATTAAACAGTGGAAACAGCATGATCTAGATACATGCAAACAAATCCTCATTTCCACTAACAAGACTAAAGGTAAAGGAAAAGGGAAAGAGCATGCTAATGTCACAAAGAGTGATGACAAGCTCGAAAAGAGCTTTGCTGCCCATGTAACCATATCTTCTGAGGACATAATGTCAAAGGCTGATGAGGCTGATTTTTCTGCTTATTCATGGATCTTTGATTCTGGTGTGAGTATGCATATGTGTGTGCAATGTGAAGTGTTCATTGATTACCAGATGATTCCATGGCAAACCATTAAAAGTCTAGGCAATAAAAGCCTTTATGCATGCAGACAGGAAACTGTTCTATTATGAATGTGTGATGGTAAACAACTGAGTCTAATGAAGGTACTCTATGTGCCTGAGGCTTATCAAAATTTGATCTTGCTCAGATGCATCAATAAAGCAGGCAGACACATTGAATGTGCTGACAGCTGAATGTTCCTGCACAATGAAAACCATAATCAGCTTGCCACTGCAATGCTAAAAAATGGATTATACTACCTAGATGTCAAGTCTGATTCAGGTGATTCACTGGCCAATGTCATTGTGAAAATAAAACATGCCTGAATATGGGAAGAATGGCATTGATGGTTAGGGCATATTGGAATCAGTGGGCTGCACAACTTACACAGAAAGAACCTCATTGACAGATTTTCATTGTGATAGCCCATAGGACTTTGAATGTGAAGCCTGCATTAAAGCTAAGACATTATGGCTGCCATTACCTAAAAAGAGCAACCATGTGAATCAAAAACCAGGCAAACTCACCCATACTGATGTGTGGGGCCCTGCACAAGTAACATCTCTGCAAGGTTATCAATATTATGTATTGTTTATTGATGATGCTACAAGAAACTGCACAGTCAGTTTCATGAAAACAAAAGATGAAATGCCTACCAAGGTAAAGCAATACCTGGCATATATCAAATGTCAATTTTTGTTTTTGCCAAAGGCAATTCATGCTAATAACAGCTGTGAGTATATCAATAAGAACTTGTGGACCTGGTGTCTGGACTGTGGAATTGAGATCCAGATGACAGTGCCATATACATGGTTTCTTCTCAAGAGAAAGCTGGCAGAGTATGCAGAGACAGCAAAGGGGATAACTGAACTTTGAGAGAGAGTACAAGCAGAGTGGGAGAAGATAGAGGTGGCAGAGTGTCAGAGGCTGATTGAGAGCATGCCCAGGAGGGTTCAGAAGGTCATTAAAGCCAAGGGAGGATACACTTCATACTGATTTATGATATTCTTGATACCAGCAACAAAACTGTTGCAATGACATAGCTGATTTAAATTGACATATCTCCACAGCCACCAGAGTGGAGTCACATGACCCTGGGGAGTGGTTTGTAGCCAGGAGTACATACTATATTTAGTGTTACCAAAGATAAATGTAATTCCCACAGGTGCTTGCAGTGTGCTTCACACACTGCATAGAGGTTAGTTATTGCAACAGTTTTGTTGCTCAGTGTACATACAACCCATCATGGTGAAACCAAAAAATAAGTGTAAGATGACAAAGTTAAACAAGAGCAAGACACCTAGGGATGGCTGTTATGCTCACTGCAAACCGAGGTCCTGCAAAGTGATAACAAGCAAGCGGGTTAAAGTGGATGTCCGTTTGATAGGTCCACTTGGAAGGTGATGGTGGACCTAAGGCGGTATCAGCACAATGCTAGAAGGCAGACTATGCCAACAGGTCTATAACTGATGTGTAGTACCGGTTTTATGCAGACGCAATGAAGCACGCAGGTCCTAAGAGGTGGAAGCTCGAAGGAGAGAGCCTTAGTTGCGGAAACACAGGAAAAATACAGAAGATTGCATAGAATTAGCTTGGAGTCTAGGGTACATGTGGCTCGAGTACTAATACAGTAAGGGACAACACATGGACCAAGACGTATATGGTATAAGTGGAGTATCGGAATAAGAAGGAAGGATACTACACAACATGACAGCAGAACAAAAGGGAGGAGGAACAAAAAGGAAGTCTGATTGCAGAAGAGTGGAAGGAGCAACAAGACCAAATGGAGAATGCTGTATGACAGCTGTGACAACCATAAATGATAAAGGATCAAACTGCAGGTAACCATTGGAAGGTGTTACCATGAATTGGAAATAAGTCCACTGGATGAGGTAAGGGATATGACAAGAGGGAAATGAAACGGACGGAATACAAATTGGACATATTGACACATGAAATGTAACATTAGCCCCGTCCTTCTAAGAATGATGTACCACTGTCATGATTTCTAGTCGTCCTCCCCTTTATTGACCACATAGTTGGTGAGGTCAATGGTGTCCTCGATGCAAGGGCGAGTCCAGCAGTCTGCCTCTGTGTGGCCCTGTCGTCTGCAGATATGACAGGTATGGAATGGGCACTCTGAAACGTGATGTCCTGGAGCAGACTTGAGACAGAAGGCACATGTGTATTGCAGGCAGTCAATCCAGATGTGGTCCAGGCATTTGTATTTGAAGCAGCAGAGGCGGGAGTATGGAGTGGCAGCAATGGCTGGGACAATATAGTCTGCAAGGTCGATGGTGGTCTTCGATGACTCTGGCTCCTGGAATGGTGTGAGATCCACCAATTTACCTTTGTTCGGTCGTGGACCTTAGACATCCAAGCTAGAGAGACCTCGAGTGAGTACCTTCTTGTCCTTAGAACGTTGGTGAGAGGAAGGCGGAGGGAACAGGGAAGTAAGGTGGACTGGATGGGTGACTGTGGTGAGGATGCGATCCAGGAATCCCCCATCATTGAGGGGGTTCGAGCAAGGAGTTCTGGAGCAAACTCTTGGAGGAGATCCTGGAGCATTAGGGTGTGGGGAGACGGAGGTATGAGGGGGTGGCATAGGAAGGGGGAAAGCATCGTTAGGGGATGGCATGGCTGTGGGTGCGAGAGGGGAAGGACTGGAGATGAGGGGGGTTCCGTCATCTTTATCATTCCAACCGGCCTCGTCCCAGATGGTGTGGCCATCTGCAAGGTAAAATCGTTGAAATTGGGCGGAGAGGGCCCTGATCAACTTTTGGATGGTGGGGTTGACGAGGATGGGGGGAACATTGTTGAGGATAGGTGTGAGCCCATGTTACAGTTTGGCCTCCAACCGGGTTGGCTTCAGACAGCTGAACACCCGGTAACGAGCACCTGTACATTTCATTCTTTTCTTCGTCTTCC
>JBBPMK010000224.1:0-36299 GCA_038090295.1 Boletus semigastroideus
GAGAGTGCATACTCCCCGTGCGTGAGCGCAGGGACCAAGCTGGTGAGGCAGGTCGTGCAGGTCCATTCGCTTCGAGATGCTCATGCTGGGAATGTGCGTGCGGATGGGGATGGTGTTGGTGTTGGTGACCCACTGTGTGCAGGCCATCGCAACATGCGCGCACGTTCTCGAGACCCTCAAAGCCATCGTCCGATTCCCTTTCGCCGTGCAGCTCAAACTCGAGCTCTCCATCATGGTTCGCGTTCCCCGACGCAACTCTCTCGAACGAGCGGGTGGGGCTGTACGGACTCTCGGGTGTCGCCCACCGAAGGTATTCCGCAGCTGGCGTTCCCGCGCGCTTGCCAAGAGAGCCTTTCACAGAAACCTGGGAACGACTCCGCGCACCGCGAGGTGTGCTGCCGTGGTGACTGCTCCGGTCGCTTCGCTGACTCTGGGGACTCGACTCGACTACAAGGCGATGGTCGTCGTCCGTGAACTCGACGCTGCGGGACATAGGACTTGCTGCACCATTCTGGTTTGGCGGCGCTGCCAAGGTTGGGTTGGGACGAGCCAAAAGGTACTTGAGGGCCTGAAAATACATTAGAAGATTGTCATGCGTGGAGCCAACGAAGTGGTCACTCACATTTAACCAAATGTCATGACGCTCCTTCGTAGGTGCCGTGATCTTCATCTCCCTTTGAGCGGTCGAGATCACCACGCTATATTGGTACAGCCCAGGTGGCATCGGGTTGGGATCCAGGACTGAACGTACGCCTTCGATGTAAGCTGCAAATGGAATCCATCAATCAACTACCCAGCGAAGCCATCACGCCGCACACAAAAACGAACTTACCACTCTTGGCGCTCGACTCTGACACGTTCGACGAGCCGGGATCGGCGGAGCTCCAGTACAGCGTCTTCGTGTATGGATGCACCCAAAAGAATCGCTTGTGTCGCTTCTCTCCGTGGCCCTTCCCAATCGTGCGCCTCGTATACTTGTACAAGAACTCTCCGATCATAGTTTGAGTAATGGCATGGATGACGGAGGGATCCGTTGCAATGCCAGCTTGGTCCATAACCGGAGCAGACGTGGCAGATGCGCCTTGGGTGTGCCCGCGGCTCATGAACAGATTGTGATCTGATGACATCGACGACCGCGGAGAGAGTGCACTGCGATCCGAGGTGAGAGAAGTACTCGACATCTCCCTGCGTTCCTTCTCTCGGGCGCCCCGTGATGGCAACCCAGGAGGATGAGCGTGTGAGTTCTGTACGTGCGAGGCAGCATTCGCGGCGGATCTGAAGCTGCTTGTGGACGGCGGTTGACGGATATTCGATGAAGGAGGCATGCTCGATCCGTGTTGCCTTGGACCAAGTGTTCCCTTGTTGGTCACGGAGAGCATCGAACCAAACGTTGGGGTGGTCGCACGCTGAATGAGTTCTGGCGGAGGAGGGGACGACGGTCTTGGGGGAGGGCCATCACCCGAAGCAGACGAGGTCGTTGGCGGCCTCCTTTCTGGTATAAAGGCCGGTGGAGGCATCCTGCTGGGCGGAGGTGGTTGACGGGGTGGAGGAGGCAAAGCCATCGTCGGTGGACGGGTCTTGTCAACCACTGAAGGCGCATTCGAGGGTGTCCGGGTTCGTTTCGTAGGATCTTCGGTGGGGACAGACGTCGTAGATTCGACAGAGTGACGTGGCTCAGAGCCAGATACACGGGAATGAATCATGTCGAAAGTCGCGATCACAGAATCTCTGATAGTAGTGACAGGAGAGGACGGTCCCGAGACTGGAGAGGTTGGCGGCGAGGTTGTCACGAACTGGAATTGCTGTCCATTTGAACCAACCTTGTACAGACCCATGGGGGCTCCCGGAGCGGCAGTGTGAGCAACAGGCGTAATGGAAGAGCTCGAGATATCTTGCTTGCCCGAAGAAGGCGTGGAGAGAGGCGCTGCGGCTGAAGAACTGGTTGGGGTACTAGGTCTTGGGGCGTCCGTCTGTATCGACATTTCCCTAACCTCTGGCTTCGGTTGTTCAATGTATTTGGTAACCTCGACCTCGACGGGCTTATCCACATATTTGATGACTTCGACCTCGACTGGCTTTTCGACGTACTTGATCACCTCAACTGGCCTGTCGACCTCCTTGACGACTTCGACGGGTTTCTCAATCTCCCTGAGCACCTCGATGGGTTTCTCGATCTCCCGGAAGACTCCGACGGGTTTCTCCACCTCTCTGATCACTTCCACCTCTTTCACGACCTCGACTTCCTTGATGACTTCCTTGATGACCACCACCTCCTTGACGACCTCCTTGACAACCTCCTTGACAACCTCCTTGACGACCTCGACTTCCTTGATGACTTCGATGACCTTGACATCCTCCAACGCAGCACCGACACCTTTGTCATCGTATTCAATACGGGTCTGCGGCGACAGGGGTTCGTCCATCTCCCTCCGCTCCGTAAAGGACGCCGCGGACGACCAACCCGCCCGACTTGAGATTCTCGACGCCTTGATGCTTTCCTCGTCGCTCTCGGAATAGTCATTGTCCGAGATTGTCAACATCGAGTGGAAGTCCTCGCGCGACTCGGAAGGTGTCGACACCCCAATGCTCATCCTGGCGTCTTGATAATCATCCGCGTCTGTCTCCGTTTCTGCACCCGTCTCGGTGGCCCCGTCGTCGATGTCGAGGTCGGAATCGGAATCGTAGGGGGAGTAGGTGGATAGTGACCCAGGCATGCGGTCGTTGCGCACAGTCAAGTCTCCGCTGCCATCGTCGGAAGATTTGGAGAAGTCGGACTGCATGAGCGTCGTGCGACGTAAGCCGGGGGTGAAGACAGGGTGATAGGGGTGTCTGTGGAGATGAGAAATGACATTGTATTCGGTGGGGAGATGCTGCACGGCCAGGTTGGCGTGAACTGCGTCGTCTGTCTGCGAAGACATGTCTGAAAGAGGAACAGTAGCGGAAAGAACCGTCCCGGCATCGACCTGCACACCGGTCTCGGTTGTGACCGGGGGAAGAGTGGGGACGAATAGCGTCGCGCCCTCTTCGGTCTGACACTCGGCATCCTTGGTCTCCCGATCACCGTCGAGTACGTCACCTTCGATTACACTGGTCATCCCTATGCCCAGCTCTGTGGAAAGAGCTTCAGATAGTGCTTCGGGCTGTCCAACGAGTGAAGGTGGGCGAGCTTCCTGGAATGCAGCACCACCGCGGGCGCGGCGGTGAACACCGCCACGGCCACTGCGGGATAGAACGGATTGACGTAGAGGGCTGGTGCGGGATTGGAGAGAACTGTAGGAGGCCGACTTGCGGAGCACATTTGCAAAGGCGGGGTCCATTCCATCAACGCTCGTGCGATTTGAGCTTAGAGCGGGCTGAGAAACTTCCAGACCACGCTGCTGGACTTCTTCGTCATCGTCAGACGTATCGAGATCAAATCCGTCTGTGTCGCCCTCTAGATCATCAAGGAAGGCACCTGTGATGGATGGAACAGGGGGTGGGGATGATGCCCTAACGCCGAGTGCATCGACACCGTTGGGTGAGAGATGATGATTGGCTCGCTCGAATCGGTCAGCAAGCGAAATGCCACCGCGTCCTCTGCGACCACGACCTCCGCCGGCACGGAAGGGGGTGAACTTGTGCCTTGGTTTGGCGTTTCTGGCTAGTGCCGACGCGTCAATGACCTCGAATGGTTCACCCTCTGGTGACTCGTTCTCGTCGTGAACATGGCCAGATGCTTCTAGCCTCCGCTTGTAATCCAAGCGCAGCTCTTTCTCGCGATGAAGGGAGCCTTTGAGAGTCTTGATCTGTCTCTCGGCATGGAAGAGTCTCTGCTGAAGTGCTTCTATTTCCTTGTTGGGGTGATTGGACGCGTGGAAAGGACGCGACGGGGATGGGTCGGGGGAAACATCGGCAAGGTCCTCGAACGAGTCTGACTGGAAAACAACCGAAGCGTCCTGGCGTCTCCTGTTCGTAGAGGCGCCTCCGGTAGTGAAGACGTCGTCGTCGTCAGCAGTAGCGGGTGTCAAAAAGTCTTTGGCATCCGTTGTCCCTGGGGTGAGAGGAGAGCCAAATTTGGGACCAAGTCTCCGATTCGCTTTGGCCACCTCGGCTTTCATGGCATCGAGGGCGGACTGTAAATCTGATTTGTCGCGCTGTAGACCCGCAGCGTGCTTGCGTGCCTGAGCAAACTCGGTGTCATGCTTGGCTTTGAATTCATCGAAAGCGGCCTTTGTGCGCTCGGCTTCGTTCGTGCGTTGGTCTGCGGACTCCCGGGCTGTACCGAGCGACTTTGTGAGACGCTTATGCTCTGACTCCAATCTCTGGGCGGTGCTTTGGGAGTCGGATAGCTGGGTGCGGAGTTCCTGGAGGGTGACTTCGAGGTTCCAGTTCTCTTCTTTGAACTTGTCTGATTGAGTTGGAAATGAATTAGGCGCAAGAGCGGGAATGGTGACATACATACCTGAACTTTGCTCCTGAGAGCGGAGCGCTGTACGAAGAGAATCGATGGTCTTTTCGAGATCGTCCTTTTCCTCCTTCATGTCCTGTATGGCTTTGTCTCTTTCACCGAGAAGACTCTGTAAACGTCGAACCTCGGTGAGCAGACCACTGCCGATTTCAAATGCGAATTCTATAGGACGGAAATGAATAAGAAATTTTGGAATGAAGACGGGCTTGATCAGATGGAGAGCAACGCACCAACGTCATCCGCTCTATGGGCTGCATTTTTTGCGCGACGAGACTGGGCAGCGGAAGAGGAAGAGGTTTTTGAACGCTCTGGTTCATCCCGAGGGAGATCCTTGAACGGGACAGCGGGGGAAAGTGTGTCCTCTGCCTGACGCTAGAAGAGTGGGTGAGAAAGGTAGTCAAGGCGAAATACAATAGAACACGGCAAAAAGAGGGATCGGTCAGTCAAAAATGACAGTGAGGGGGTCACGGAGACGAGAGACGAGGGCGTGATATTCGGGAGCGACAGGTGGCATTGTGCACGGAAGCCACGAGGCTCGGAGAGAAGCAGAGGACACGAGCGAGAAATGAGAGCAGGGAGATAATCCTAGTTGAGAGAAGATGAGATACGGACCTTTGGACCGAATGCGTTGGACAACTGGGCGTTTTCGACGTCCCAGGCCTTGATAGTGTCTGCGAGTTCGCGGTAACGCTCTCTCGCGTCGGTGTCGAGATCTTCGTCGTCGCCGCGCTCAGCATCGAAATCCTGGATCTGGCGAATCTTTTCCTCGAGCTCGATCTGCTGGGCGAGCACGCGCTGACCGAGTGCGCCGGCCTGCTGGAGCTGCTTCTCCTTGTGGTCGAGGAGGAGCTGTAGATGGAACTTGCGCTCTGAGGGTGCAGCGAGATGGTTAATGGATAGTTCTGGTAGTGGTGAAAGAGTGTCAGCGACGAGACCGTCGGATGCGCTCGCCATCGTGGGTCCGGTCAGTCGTTCGTGTTCGTCGTCGTTTGCGTTTGGTCAGAACCCGGACGAGTTTTTCGAACCTTTAAATTCCCTTTTTTGGTAATTATTTCTCATCATGGTCCTTCGTCTCGGCGTCGACGTCGGCGGGACCAACACGTATGTACGTCGTTCCATACCTTGGACAGAGCGCTCATCGTCGTTATCGACAGCGACGCCGTACTCCTCGACATCGAACAGAAGCACATCATCGCGTCCGCGAAGCACCCAACTACACCAGACGTCACCCAGGGCATACAGCACGCCATCCAGTCGGTCCTCGATCAGGCCCAGCATGCACCCGACATACAGGCAATCTCCATCGGTACAACCGTACGTCGCACGTCGACCTTTTCTGATCTTATCTCAGTCCTATGATCTAGCACTTTGTCAACGCACTCGTAGAGAGAAGTCGCGCACGCCTCGATCGCGTCGCCGTCATCCGTCTCTGCGGTCCGTTCACGCACGGGACACCCCCATTCGTCGGCTTTCCACCCGATCTCAAACATCGTACGTCGTCCTCGTCTCTTCCGACGGTCACCCATCGACACCTTGCCCAGTCTTAATGGGCCCTTCTTTCCTCGTTTCTGGTGGGCTCCAAATTGATGGCAGCGAAATTGCGACCGTCAACGCCACAGAGATTGAGTCCGCTTGCGACAGGATCGACAAAGAGGCACGTCCATCAACTTGCCGATTCTGGCTCCGAACTAAATGCAAATACTCTTCAAAAGAGCATCCACGCAGTTGCGATCATATCGGTTTTTGCACCCATCGACTTCAGCATCAAACAGGAAGAACACGTCGCTTCCATCCTGCGAGCAAAACTACCACACCTCAACATCGTGTGCTCCAAGGACGTGGCTCACATCGGCCTCTTGGAACGCGAGAACGCTGCCATCCTCAACGCCTCGCTCCTCAGGTATGCCAAAAAGACTGTCACAGGCTTCAAGAACGCTGCACGTGCTTTACATCTATCATGCCCTGTGTTCATCACGAGCAATGATGGCACCTTGCTCAATTGCGCCCGGGCTGCCAAATTACCCATTCGCACGTTGTAAGTCCTCGCTCATTTCGTCCATCTACAGTGTCTTAATCTCGGATTAAATTCCGATCTCGTCGATGCCATAGCTCTTCTGGCCCCACAAACTCGATGAGGGGTGCTGCCTTTCTCGCATCCCTGCAGTCTGACATCTCGAAAGAATCTGCCTTGGTTATTGACATAGGAGGCACGACAGTTTGTCCTTTTCTTCATTTTTCTCACACTCTATAAATGCATTTCCCAGACCGATATCGGAATGCTTCTGTTCGTGTTCACCCTAACCAACTGTCACTTTCCTGATCCTCGCACTTTTCAAGGCCCAGTGGTTTCCCTCGGCAAGCTGCTGCCTGTCATGAACTTTGCGGGGTTTTGTTGAATTTCTCCATGCCTCATGTCACCAGGTAACCAGACACGTTTTCTCCTAAACTTTGTTCACCGCAAATTTCCGTTCTAGCATTGGGCTCGGAGGTGGCTCTCTCGTCCGCCAGGATTCCCATTCCAAACGGGTAACAATCGGCCCTGATTCAGTGGGCCACAGAATCACTTCCGAAGCCCGCATTTTTAAAGGTGCGACACTTACCGCTACAGACATTGCTGTGGCAGCTGGACAGGCGTCCATTGGGGATGTCTCCCGCGTAGCGGGTATCGACAAATCCTTAATTGACGGTGCACAAAAGGCAATCAAGTCCATGTTGCAGTATACCTTGGACGCAATGAAGACGTCAGCGGCGGACGTCCCCGTATATCTCGTCGGCGGTGGATCCATTTTGGCACCTGACCAACTCGTTGGGGTCAGCCGGGTGCATCGATTTCCGCATTACGACGTCGCGAATGCAGTCGGCGCCGCTATCGCTCAGGTGAGGCGGACGTCTCGGGCATCGCTCAGACAATACTCAGCCACAACCAGATATCCGGTATGGTCGACTCCTTCGAGGACGTTTCGTCTACACCTGTAGCCGAGGTGAGAAAAACCATCGAAGCCAAAGCAATCGCTCGCGCAGTGGCTTCTGGTGCTGCTTCGGATCGCGTATCCATCGTAGAAAGCGAGGTAATACCCATCGCATATACCACCGGAAGATGTCGCTTCTACGTCAAGGCCGCTGGTGACTGGAGTGGAAATGCGGTCCCTGACCAAATAGACGACTCGGATTCTAGCTCCGACCCATCTAGCGAGAATACCACAATACACCCCCAAGCAACCTTGGATGCTGTATCTGGAGATCATTGTTCGTTGGACACGGCTGACGATATTCTTACGTACAAACCCAAAGTGCAAGATAATCAGTGGATTTTATCAAAAATCGATCTCGAGTGGATATCAGACGGATGCTATGTTCTTGGCTGTGGCGGAGGAGGCTCTCCGTTGCACATCTTCCTAGAGCTAAGAGAGATGGTGCGGAAAGGAGCGATCATTCGCGTTGTCGATTCGGCTTCTCTCGCCCCTGATGCACTCATAGGCTGGGGTGGCGCATTGGGCAGCCCAGAGGTGTGTTCGGAGAGGTTACTCGGAAACGAGTATGTGTCCACATACTTGGAGGATCCCAACCACAACAATTTATCCCCAGATACAACGAAGCGAGTGCGGAGCTCTGGGGGTTCATGGGAGTATGTATCAGAACACGGTACCGATAGTGGCTGGTCTCATTCAGGCTCGCAGATAACGAAGCCTGATGTTCTTTGTGCCTTGGAAATCGGAGGAGGCAACGGGATGATCAATGTGACTCACCTGTCACTCTAGGTTCTCAAGCCGAGGTACTGACATCTCGTCCAGATGATCACTGCTGCCACAACGAACTACGACATTCCGATCGTGGATGCCGATTTCATGGTATGTGGCAATGATCCGCTCTCCGCAGACATCGGTGACAAGTTGTGTTCTTCAGGGTCGCGCATATCCAACCGTGAGCGATCGCTGCATCTGAAAATGAAACGCGGGCAGAACTAAGCTCGAGCTTTTTGCAGTGGCACCAAACGACGGCCAACGTGTACGATGAATCGGGTCGCGCGCTTGGCCTGCTTCCATGCGCGATATCGAGTGGGGATGGTAACGTCATGGTTTGTGCCTGTCCCTTCCCAAAAGTTTACGACCCTGACCATTCATGACGCCCTGACACAGATCATGACCAAGGCGAAGAGGGCCGCCGATGTTGATGCGTCGTTCCGAGCGGCGTGTATCGAGATGGGGTGAGCTGCGTTACGGCGTCGTCCACTTATCCGACTCAGGAGACGTTAGGACATTCGTGGGGCTGGCCAGTCGGCCGCTACGTGTCAAGGACCTAGGGGCTTCCATGATCGTAAACACGGTTTCAATGAGCTGGCACATCGGCCGGGCCATCGCGCTCGCCCGAAAGCAGTCCAACATCGACCAGATCGGCCAAGTCGTCGTCGACGCCGTTGGAGGGGCCAAGACAGCCAAAGTGCTGTTCAGCGGCAAGATCATCGACGTGCGTCGAAGGTGTGTCTTGAACTGCGTTCTTCCCAGACGCTTGGCTCATGATGTCCAAGGTTGTACAAAGGCCATACGATAGGAGAAGTCGTCATCGCGACCTTGTCCGCGGACGAAGAAGCAAAGAATACCACATCCGAGGCAGTAACGTTCGACGGAACGTTGACCATCCCCTTCAAGAACGAGAACCTGTTCGCGGAGCATACAGCCCCGGATGGTCAAATGACGGTGCGTACCACTGGAAACATTCCTCGCCGCAATAACCGCTCTGATATAGTACATACTTTTTTTTTTTTCACAGATGCTAGCCACCGTGCCAGATCTGATTGCCGTACTCGACGCACAGAGCGGTTCAGCGCTGGGCACGCCGCAGTATAAATATGGATTGAGGGTGTTGGTCCTTGGGATCACGGCAGCGCCTCAATGGACGAACACCCAGAGGGGTCTCGAGCTTGGGGGACCGAGTGCTTTTGGGTGTGTCGCCTTCTTCACGCACAAGTCTGCTGTTGTTTTGACCGGACCATGTAGTTTCCCTGAAACCAAGTACACGCCTCTCGGGGTGTACTGTAAGCCGCGATCGGTCATCGAGGAATACGCCGACAAGACGTAGCATATTCACTGAGTCCGAGTTTGTGTTGCAGATTTGGGGTGACTTGGCACGTACACACGCACTGGGGGTAAAGGGGTAGGAAGAAGTTGATACAGCATCACAATATCAAGTGTTTCCGCGTCTCGATCTGAGAACAACCCTCTACCCGGGGCTTCAACGTTGCTCTGGTTCTCCAGCGTTTTTGTTTCTTTCCTTCTTCGTGAAGACGACGCCAACTGAATGAATGACATGGAATGTACTCTATAGCACGAGGTCGACGTCGTTCTTCTTTTTTGAATTTCCCCACACGGGATTGTCACCATTCCGTCCCAATTCCGCGTCGACTCGGGGCGATCAATTGAGGAGAGGGACAATAGCGACTCGCTATGTATGATTCTCGGACGTGAGTGTTCTTCCGATGCTACCACACGCATGCATGTCCATAGACGCCGTGCCGGGGCTCGAGGGCACGGCAGCAGTAGTCACTTGTCACTCGTCAGTCAGTCAACAAATCGCCGTGACTGCCTCCGGGTCCGGTTCGGATTCCATGTTCAAACGCTGTGAGCGACTCGTTCGGCGACCTCGCCTAGCTCGTCGTACTAGGCGACGTACACGTCTTGGAACGCGACAGTCCCCTCCTTATCGCTCCACGGCCGTTCCCGAGACTTGGAACCGGGCCCAATCAATGATGTCAGCAGCAGTCAGCCGAGACCCGAGTGCACCCCACTCGCGTCAGCGTAGCGTAGCACACGGGGCGAGTGGGTTTGGGTTCAGGTATTTATTTTTTTTGTTTTGGTTTCGCCGCCGAAACACCATCTGACCGCGCACGATCACACAGGCGCGCGCGCGGCGTCCGCCGTCCGAGCAGAGCTCGTTTTCCTATTGGTTCTCTCCCTCTCTCCCCATCATGACACTGCACAGTAATCGATTGCCATGACGCGTGTCATCAAGTTTTTGTGAAGCCATAAATATCGCCAATTGAACCTATACATAAACTTGAAACGCCCGAGAGCGTGTAGGGAACAACAACACATGCCTGCTGCTGCTGCTGCCAACGATCGATCCCAAACCCACCACAAACGCGTCATTTCATACAAGGTGTGTGTGATCGTGGCGCCGCCGCCGTGTGTGTGTGTGTGTATAACGAGCTCCAACGCGAAGCGTCACGTCAAAGAGGATCGAAAAACGTATCAACGTTCGTACCCCCCCCGTTCTCCGTCTACCGCCGTTCGTGAGCGGAAATAGGAGCCCAGCGTCTCGGACGGGCCCATCCGAATCATGAACGTATTCAACCACACACGTGGTTACTACTTGTAGTAACCGTTCTGGCTACCGCGTGACGTAGACATGCACATCAAGCATCAACGTTCACAAGGCCAAAAAAGTTCCCACTCCGAGTTCATGAAAACCGAGTCGTTGGATGATGAACGGATACATGCCTTCTACGTAGCGATCAGGGCGAGGGGGCGTCGTCTGGGACAAACACCGTTCCGCATGCCACGAGAGAAGGAAAGAAAAAGACGATGCTGTGGGGGGGTCGTGCCGTGTTGGCCATGCTGAAAGAGTCCATTCGTGCAGGTAGGAGACAGCGTAAAAAGTCGTACAAAAAATGTGTGTAAAACAATGACATGAACAAAGATGACTAGATCCGGAAATAAGGTATGCAAAAAAGGGGGGCGTGAGCTATCAAAGTGTCGAATAAATCAGACCTTGTCAGCCGCAGCCTGTCTCGCTGCTATCCATCTTTGTTTCCACGCTGGCACAAAGTCCACGTTTCGACCAAGGAAGAGCACTGCAATGGCGTATATGATGCCAAAACAGATGGCAGGTATCGTGCCAAAGTGATACGCCTTGACGAGCGCATCGAGTATCTGATTTTCATATTGTGGATACTTGGCGTGGTCGTCTGCCAGGCCCAAACCTTGATCCACGAGCGAAGCGGGGAGCTTTCCCTGCAGCGACTGTGTCAAACTGGTCTCGTATACAGCCGTGAGAAGTGCCGTTGCGAACGTTCCGCCGAGAGTCCGAAGAAACGACAAGAAGCCACTGATACCGGCGATCTGGTGCGGCTGGACTGACATGGGTCCAACCACGAGCGAGGGTTGGTAAAGAAGTCCGGATGCTATCCCGGTGAAGATGGAATACCCAATCGTACGCGCGACTGGCGTATAGCGTCCCACGTCGAGCATCAGTGCGCTTCCTAGCGCATACAAAAGACCGCCGACGACACCTATCAGTCGTACGCGACCAGTAAACGCCAAGAGGTGTGCACCGAGGACCGACGAGGCCCCAAGTGTCAAGATCAATCCAAACATTTGGATTCCTGACATCACCAGGCTTGACCCTTTGACATCGATGAAGTACCGGGGAAGGAAGAAGACAGACCCAAAGTATCCTGCACCGGTGAGGAAGTTGATGAGACAGGCTATGGGAATATTTGGTATCTTGAAGAGGTTGATGTCGACGACGGGTTGCTCGGCAACCTTGAGCTCGTAATAGACAAATATGGGAATAAGACACGCTCCCACGGCGAACAGAGAAATAATAGGCGCAGACTGGCAAAAGGGTCGTTTGAGCGCCCAACCTTTTGACCCGAGAGACTTACGTTCCAGGGAAATATTTTATTGCCCATCTCGATTGCGATGCAGATCGTGCTGGATATCGCGACGGCTAGGACGCAACCAACGTAATCCACTTCTCGTAGTTGCGCGAGGAGGCCGACGCGTTGCTGTCGGTGGGGAACAGGATAGCCAAGGCTGATTGATCCGATAACCAACGTGACGCCGATGAGCATCAAAGTTATCCAAAATAACCATCTCCAGCTGGTTTCTACGGATACGATTGCTCCCAGGACGGGCCCTATGGCCAATCCAGTAGCTGATGCGAGATTGAAGAATCCAAGCCATAAACCGCGTGTGTCGGCCGTTGTCAGATCCAAGACGATGATTACGCCAACAGATTGTCTTCCTGCGGCGCCGATGCCCTGGAGAAGACGCGCCCCAATCAGGGAATCCATAGACTGGGACCATGTGCGTCAAGCAACACGTCACGCGTCCAATGCGCAAGAGGACACGCACCGTAGCCAACCCACACCACACTGTCCCAGCCGCAAAAATAAGCATTGTTCCGAGCAAGACTTGAGCGCGACCAAAAATATCGCTAAATTTTCCAAGCAGAGTTTGCGTGACAGTGAAACCCAAGAGGTATGCGGTCGCAAGCCAGTTTTGGTTGGCAAGATCGTGAAAGTCGGCACTGATGACATGCATGGCGGTCGTCGCGGTGGTTTCGTTGACGTAGGCGGTAAAGTTGCCGATCCATAAGCTCGTCATGATCAAAAAGAATCGTAAGCGAGAGACGACGACTGCCGGTTGTTGATTTTGAGTAGCATTTGTTTGGGTGCTCTTGAGGCAGGGATGGGATGGGGAGGGAGTGGGGCAAGCGACGACCGTCTTCTCTTCGTTGAGTGCCTCTACGCTGTTGTTCATGGTCGCGCACTGCGACAAAGTGTGGGTTGTGGAGGTACTCATGTGGGACGAGGGCATGCAGCGAGAGGGAAAGAATGTGAAAGAGTATAAGAATCTCGGAATGGATCGTCAGAACAGGGATGAGCGCGAGCACGCGAGAAACGGAGGAGAGGGAGAGGAGGAGAAGGAGAGATTTTTGGCCAGAGACCCAGGGGACACGGAGACGATGTCCGCAAGAAGGGTAGAGCGAGGTCGGGGGGGAACTGAGAACACGAGCACGGACGAGCCGATCAAAAGGATGATACATATAAGCATGAGTACAGGAAACTTACACAAGGATCCGCGGGGGCATCCTGGGATAATTCTCGATCCACTGTGCGGGGAACTAGACCACACGGCTTGGCAGAGGGATTCTACTTGCTGACGAAATTGAAAAAGGTGACATCGGAGAAGAAGAGGGAAACTCTTCTGGATGCATGACTGCGGGAGTTGTACAGGAAAAAGGCAAGTCAACGAGAGGAAGCCGGAAGGATGAGACGTGGACTGAGGGGCCCAATGCAACCGAATAGCCTAATACTCGAAATAACACGTTGAGAAGTACGGTCCGCGGAAATCACTGCGCCGTTTGCGGACTTTGTGTGAGATCTGGTAAAGCGAGATGAGGGCGCACATATGGCAGCTACGGAAAACCCGAACCTCCCACTGACTCGTGCCAGGCCCAGGTGGAGCCAATATAGCAATGGTGATGAGAGGATAGTGCTGTGTCTTACGGTCCTGTCCTGTCCTTTCTTGTTGATCATTCGCCGTTTGACCTACCGTTCAGTACCCAAGTTTCGGTAAATGGGTTTGGGTCGTGGCTCCGCATCGAAGTTGGTTGCTAACCACCGCGCTGGCTTCGGCGTCTCGAACTTGAGGGTGTAACTCGTTGGTCGCGATTCCCCGCCGCTTCGAGCCGGCCCGCATCGCGCGAGAATGCCCGAGAGTTGTCGTCGTGGTATCAAAACGTGTCAACCAAAAAGAATCTTGGATTGCGCAAGGCACGACCTCCCCCAAACCAAACGAACACGAACGGAGCTGGGTCGAAAGCTGTTCTGCACATCCGCCGTGAGAAACGCTGCCAACGTTGCGGGCCATTTTTTACGTTTACGACACAATTCGCCTCGCGACTGTCAGAGTGTTGGATTCGCCGCCGTCCTCAGGCGCGGAACGGGGCGGAAGCAACCGCGATGACGCCCTCAACGCCGGTGGCGGCGATAAAGATAACAAAGACACCTTTTCAACATGTGGCCGCGGTGAACACGTGCGGCGTCCAACACTCGCTCCTCCGCGGCACACACGCTAGGCTCGTCTCCAGTGCCGTTACTCCAGGCTCTACCCCGCCGGATATCACGACCCTGATTTGCGTTGGAACAAGCATACTACTCTCTTTCTCACTTGACTCACAGCAAAAAAAAGAGTATCAGGGGTATCAGATACGATACGCCCAATCTTGTTGTACATGGCTGTGGTAAAATTTGCAAACTTCTCTTTTACTTCTCCCATCATATGCCAAACGTCCGCCGCGGGACAATATCACGGCGGTGGAATGTGACCGCTTTGCGCAGAGAACAGTTGTAGTTGGTATTCTGTCAACAGATGACAAGACCCCTTTTCTAATGTCCGCATTGAGGAACATGGCACAATTCCCAATCGAAAACGACAAGGGGATCATCCTGCTGGTCAGTTAATTCATGCAGTCGTTGACATGCTGAATGAACCTCCTTTTGCCTGTGCAAAAGGGGAATGGTAAAGTAAATGGTCAGGTAAGAACGCACATGATAAAGTACGTGCCATTATCGACACTTCATTGTGTCAATGCGTATGCATATGCGTCAGCGTGCGTGTGAGGCGTCGTTGTTGCCATTGACGACCAGCAGCGACGGCAATGGTAACGCAAGAACATAGGCTTCGCGAATGCTAGTGAGGCGAGGCGAGGAAGTATTGGTGTGTGCGTTGCGTATCGAGTCACGTCAATGTACCGAGTGGTCAGCGTGCGCATGGCATTGCGCTGGTGCCATCAACACGGCCGCCATAACCATCAGGCCATTGTACCTGGCATGCGCGTCACGTTGGTATCATTTGAAGTGGCACCGTCGTCGTCGTGCCATGGTGTGCGCCTCGTCGATTAGGCGTGGTGATGCCATGGCCACGGTGGTGTTGTCGATGTGGCAACATCGTCGTCGCATTGTGATGGGAGGATGGTGGTAGTATCCCTGAGGGGAAAAGCCCACCAGGTTGTGTCGATACCCAGCGCATGCTGCCTGACAGAGACGCATGGAGCTACAAGTCAACGGGGAGTCGGCGAGGATACACCAGTAACCGGGGCCAGACTTTAGACGTTCTAGGAGCGAAGGTTGTCTTCTGCCAAGTCCTTTATTTGCTATTATTTGTAACGGCTATCTAATCTCGTCAACCATATGCTGGCGCTCTGTTTTCCAGTGGTCAAGTTGTTGCCAGTCTCGTCGCTCTCGCCTCCCTTCAGTGTCTGGTGGATTAGGTATTCTCGCAACGGACCTCGATCAGCGTAAGATCTCAGATTATTTGCAATTTTTTCATGATGTCCCCATGTTACCAGCCTTACTCTCTCTCTTTTTGCGAACAGTAGATCTCAAGAGCCAGATTTGAACGGAAGGGCCGTGATTAACACGTTACAGCCTCCCGCTTGCGCTCGTCCTATTTATGATCTCCATGTGAACAGTCGGTCGACGCGCTGGGAATGGCCGAGGCTGACGACCATCCATCCGCGCAACCACGATTGTCGGATCTGGGGCCGTCCTATGCAATCCAAAGATGTCAATCCGTGGGTCCCTTTGGAGTTTAAATTCACCCATGATTCCCATCCCCAACGTTTTTTTATATATATGCTACACCGAGGCGTTTTGCCTACTACCTGACGTGTTGCATCCGTCTGAGGGGGAACGCGTTCATGACAAACGCCCCATGACCCGGTGAGTGGAATGATATCCGCTTGCTTCGTACGGTACGCCTCAACGCGTTCACCACTTCGACAATGAGCGTGAGACAAGCCCTCGGACCGCTGGCACAAGGTTCGCAAGATGAAGTCCGTATTTGGGGCGTGCTCGCAGACAATGTACCGCGTTACCAATCACACTATCTCAGACTCATATAACTCCTCAGGGGGTTGATAGCAAGTCTTTTTTTTTCTCGTCTCTGCAAATGCGGATGTCACGAGTAAGAGGCTGTTTCAAACTATGATTTTTAATCAATCAGCTCGCCCAGGCGTCGGTCCCGCAAGGAACGTCGAGCAAGTCTGGCGAGTTCGCTTAGCGCGGGACACCGCTCAATACGCGCCAAAAAAATCTCAGTCCCAGCAATATCCGACGACTAGACCAAATGAAAGACTCCGCCAAGAATCCCGTCTGTGGTGTTTGGCCTTCACGAGCTGACCAATACCATGATTCCACACGCCCTCCCTGGGAGAACCCCGTTTGATGGTCATTATCTGAGTAAAGGACACCGCGCGAATGAGCAGCAGATATTGTGAATTGCGTTGTAGATGATGAGTACGTGGCTACGACAAGAAACACGTATGGTGAGAGTCCGGAGCCAACAAACCGTCCATTTTACCATGGCGATCCTCGGAGGCTCGTCGACGAAGAAAGAGAACCACCGTTCGTGAGCTACGTTTCGTCAGCTGTGACAGGTAACACAAGGTTATTACGCACTGCAGCGCCGATTTGTTTGTGAACGAGGCAGAGATCTACGGAAATCAGATCGGTCGACATCAAGTTTACTGCGTAATAAGGCGACTTACGGTCAAGATAGGACATCCCACCGTTGTTCTGGTCTTCTACTAACATGTCGCTAAACTCTATCTCCATCCCGTCCATGTTCTGACGGACTACAAGCATCTTCGGGACCCGTCCACGTTGGCTATATCGGTGGCCGAGGATATATCGAACTTGTTGTGAAAGCCGAGTATCCAAAATAGGGAGTTCAGTCTGCAAAAATAAACCTGAGGATAACTGTTCGTTCATGTTACTGCAGAACTGACCATACAGTTCGGATCCAACGCGACTATATCATCAACCCCGAATAGGTCGAGGAGCACCTGAGGTGATACGCTTCCACCCACCCAGAAGATCATAAATTCCTCGTTGTCTATCAATTGATAATGAGTCGTTATCATTGCCAATCGTAGACAGCTTCTCCGAGATACCTATAAGATAGACGCCGTTAGCCTCCATAAACATGTGGCTATCTCGCATAAGCGACGGCAAATAGACGTCTCCTGTCGTAGCGTCGGGAAACGCTGCATTTTCTTCCAAGTCGTGAAGAGCTAGGAGGCGGGGATAGAGGTGCTGCATCGTGTTGCGGACACTCATCGAAAGTATCTTCTTGGCGTAATAATTTCGAACGTCCGCGGAAACATTACGTCCTGTACACAGTGGTGAGCCGAAATCCACTCCACGGCCATGTAAACGAGCCTTTTAGGGGCTTGGACTTGGTTATTGCTAAGGTGTAGATTGGAAGCGCTCGGAAGGCTTCCGGTATTATCAGCTTCGAGCCGCATTAGAAGCGCGCGCACGACACCCAAGGGCGGCGGCTCACTTGTGATGGCGCTGTGGCTGCTGCACAGTTGCGCCTATATCCAAGTAAAATCGATGAACATTTATCTGTAAGATCTTCTCTAATTTGAGCCATTCGGCGCGAAGACAAGCCCGCCATTGCTGTCCGAAACGTCAACAATCCATGACCAACCCTGGAACTAGGAACCCACATTCTCGAGCAAGATGGCACACCACAGCATCCATATCGGCATTGCGAAATACGTTGCCAGCCAACGACACTACTTGCAGAGCAAGGTTGCAAATTCGCACCCGTCGCTGACCCTCAATGGATGTATACAACACCGCGCATTGCAAATATGCATATTGACGTTCATCCAACGTTTGAGAATGACCGATCAATGCGGACACAGCCTTATCAGAATCAAGAACACCGAGTGCCAGGTCCGTGGGTGAGCGTTCTTGGAAATTCCCATAGTATTTCAACGCCCGTAGACCTTGGAAAAAAAGAATGGAAGCATGAAGCCGGTCGACAACACAGGACGTTACCTTGAGAACAGCGAATTCTCATGACGCAGCTGAACGCGGTAGTTCGTGTAACCAACCTCCGGAGTTGAGACGCCAGTACGATTTGGTCACGTGCAACGTTATATCGAGGATGGAAGAATAGTTCTCCACCAGTAATAGAAGGAACGATGCCTGCGCATGGTTGTGTCAGTCTCTCCAAACAGAACGCTCAGACTAGCATACCGATTGAACCTATGTCAACGGTTTTACTCATTCCCAAAAACATACTTACTCCAATCCCTTCGTCGGAGCATTCTTCGGCGATTTCGCGCCATGCCTGTGCCCGAGGAATAAAGAGTGTGCGTTCTTTCTCCGTACCGTAAACATTGCTTTCATCCGCCGGGGGTTCCAACGCGCCCGGTCCAATCGTGGGTAGGGTGCACTGGAACACGACGATGTGGCCCCCTCGACCAGCCTGCGGGTGTATTAGAAGGACATCCGTCTATCAAGAAACTCTATATATTGCACACCAAAGAAGCAAGTCCAGCTATAAGAGCTCCGCCGAGACATGATTCTCTGACAACAGTCCGGCCACTGCGTTCTGCTAAGGAACCTACAAGGTTCTCGATCACTGTTCTACCAAGATATGTCAGGCAGGAGGTAACCAGACCTGAATTTCAAACGCACCTTGACTCACACGGATCAACAAATAGCCCATCACGCAAAGGAAGGAAGATTTCTTCCAAATCGCCAACTACGAGTTGGTGCGCTTGAGGGAGGTCTGCCTAGCAGAGAGGTAAGCGGGATTAGGTGCATCGTTTGGGCCACCCTTACAGACAGGTTGTAAAAATGAAGTGTCTTGTCAAAAGTAAGAATCCCGATTCTGCATCCCAGTGGAAAGCAGGATTCGAACGTTGATCCGTTAGTAGCGGCACCCCCATATAGGATGTCCAAGAGAATACTGCAAACAGACTGAAGAAAGCCCGACTCGACAGCATCGATAGAAACATCGAGAGCGAATAGATAATGTAACGGGACGGGCTTTCGAGGTGTCGGGGGTGGCGGTTCGGGGGTGAAGTAAGTTGGTGCCAGCTTTGGTAGAGACGGAGGTGCCCAATACTCATCGGATTCCACGACAAAGTCAACAGTACCCTTGTTCAGCTCGGGACGGTTAGCGTGGTCCAAGCGCATGAAGTTGGCATCCAGGTTGCTGAAGTATTCCTGAGAAACTGATCCGCCGTCTAGTCCGTGAAGCAAGAAGCATCGACGACAGGACGAACCTTCTGTTTCGTTGGAGCACAAATTGCACTTCCACCTGTTACCACCCGCGAGCCATGAACACCAGGGGTTGATATAGCCTCTGCACTGTGCACATCTTGCAGGACCACTGGGCCCGCAATGGACGAGGGGGATAGGCTCTTCTCGAGGATCCAGGTTGGCGAATGGCTGCACCACTACGGCGAGGGGTATGTCACATTCTCTGGTAAGATGGGCGGAGTTAGGTAAATTCCAAGTCGTGACGCGCATATGCTTGGGGTTCGAGTTGCCTGCATCACAAACGCGTCAACAATGGAAAAAAAATGGTGTGGTTGCGAAATGCCTTGACGCTCCGACTAGTATTCCAATGACAAAAAAGGTGCGACGCTCACCTTGGTCAAAGGCAACAAAGTCTGTGGTTGAGAGTGGCGGATTGATGCCCGGTAAAGTCATATACATTTGTTTCTCCCATGTTTCCTTGTCTGCTTCGATGGTGTCTACTGCGGACGGAATTTGGGTTGTGTCGATACGGGCGCGAAGACCTGCAACAGTCCCTGAGCATTGCAGGGCTGATTGGATGCCTTGACCTGCCTCTGTACGGCTCCCCAGCGCTGTGCGGAGGCTGCGGTATGTGTTGAAACGGCATACGGGCAGAGTCGTGGCGGAGCTCGTGACCGTAGTCGAGCACAGTACGCGTTCCTAACTGCATGGTTTATACCAAATCAAGCTATTGTTTTCAATCTCACTCTTCTGGATCCAACCCGCCCAGTTCGAGTTGGCATAACTCTCCTTGTTCCCACTAGTATGATGCCGCGACTCGTGTACACCCTACAAACGCGAGTTCACTGCATCTTCTTCCCACACGCTCCAGATGAGACCCTGATCAGGTAGAATACCAGATCTCACCACATCTTCGTACGCCCTCTTCACGTTCTGCGCTCCACACACTCTGCGTATCGCAACGCCCCAAGTCCTGCAATCCTGCATGAGTCCAGACCATGCATGCCTTTGCATTTGGCCAATTTCTTTCACAGAGAGCTGCTCCCTACGTCTGGCAAGCCATTCTGGCATGAAAAACCCTTCGAGAGTCGACGGAGCACTCTGTGAAGAGAAGTCATTTGTGGTCCACTTTTCCATCGAGTCACTCTTGGACGACGGTGACAAGTTGGTGACGCCAAGCGAAACAGAACCAACAAGGTCGAGCTTGGCATCAGAAAAATGGCGGAATACTCTAGCATTCAAGCTGTCGTTGCCTGCCACGTCGACATAAATCCATTCTTGCGACGGTTGGCTCATCACGGCCGCGTTTTCGAACCCATCGTACTCCAAGACATGGTCATAGAGACCGAGATTCCTCGTAAATTCGAGATTCTTTCTGGACGTAAGGCCAACAACCTGCCTTGTGTGGCCACTGCTATTCAGAGTGGCAGCACGTTGACGGACGAGGTATGCAAGGCAGAAGGCTGTTTTAGCGGACGCAGATGAAATGAGGACCCGGTCCGCCCCTCCACGATATTGCGAGCTATTGAGCCAATCCTCGCACCAGAAGGATGTCCAGAACAACGGTCGGTAAAGCATGGTGAGATCCTCTACGATGGGCGACGGATCGTACAGGGGATCGGTATTGCACCTAGTAATTCGGTTGTAGGGTCTTCTGTCTAGAAATTTGTTACCAATAACGCGAAGTTGAGACCGGGAGGAAGAATACCTTCAGGCAAATGGGGCCGAGAAACACTGAATGCATAACGATTGACATCCGCTGGTGAGACTGGGAGGACGAGAAAACGTGTAGGTGCCAAGTAACCGTAAACTCGTTCGCCAGGCTGAATCGCTGGAAGTGTTGAAGCGACAACAGTTCCAAATCCCCAAACTGGGGTCACACCATGGGTAGCTGGTGATACGCCAGATTCTTGGTCATTCGGCGCCTCATGAAAATCGAAATATCTGTTTGGATATACCTGTATCCCAGTCACTGCGTCTATCCAGGAGAAACACGAACATACCGGAAATGAGGAACCTCGCCAAGAGCTTGGTAGGTGATATTGTTGGCAGAATAGCCAAAACGATCAACCTTTATCAGTACGTGGTTGGCAGGGAGAACAGCGGGAATAAAAGACTTGGTCAGGATTGCTGTGCTGGAATTCTGCCTCGAGGACAGACGAGGATGGCAGATGGTCAGGTTGGTCAGTTGAGCCTTCATGGTCATGGTGGGTCCCAGACTTAATCTGAGCTCCTGGACCAGTGTTAGACTGATAATCAACTGATGGCTGGCGAAGTCCGCGCCACCGGGTGAGACCTGAACCATTACTTCATATACAAGATACTTAGACCACTATCTACGATACTCGTAATCGTCCAAACTCGAGAATCGTCCTGCGTCGCTACGGCATAAGACCCGAGTGTTCTCGGTGAGCCCTCTCGGCTATCCCTAGTTATTGATCCTGGATCATGCATCTGCAAGTAGCACCGTAAAATCCGGACTCCGGAGTCAGAAATCATAACCTACTCACGTTCTTCGTTTGGGTCGGCCTTTTGTCTGCTCCGTGTTGAACTGGGACCTTCAAGTTGCTCTAGGGACTGAATATGTGCATGAGGTCTCACCAAGATTATCTCAGTTCAGCGCAGCACTACGCTGATAAGAACTGCTCTACATTTTGACAGAGAAGAAAGGTAAATCTGGACGCGCGGTGTCTCACCGGCTTGATGTTGTTGATGCATAGAGTGCTAGGTTGTGTCACCTCAAACGAAAATGGAGACTCATCAGGACCACCACCCTAGCGCTATAACTACATGTAAGATATTATAAATGATTATAATTAACTTATCATTCGAAATTTTTTATTTATAATGTATTATAAGGTCTTGTAGCGCTAGGGTGCCGGTCCTGATGCTGTTGATAGCTTCCAGAGGGCCTGCCAGTGCGCACCTTTCAAGTTACTTTTGTGTCTCGTTCTGGGCAATACAGTGTGCATCGTTAAATTCTGCGTATCGACGTTGACAACTATTCATCCACCTCGGAAACGTACACAGGGACTGAATGTTGATGAAATTGTGTTGTCAGCCTCCGTCACGACCAAGTCAGGGATGTAGCGGGTTTTGCCGCGAAGACGGCCCTACGTTATCACTGGAATATGTAGTCTCATTGTGTCAGCCAACGACCACCACGACAGCAAGGCGCATGGATGCCTACAGCCAGCTTTAGCTGCTCGAAGAAGAATACTCCGCTCTAGCATAAAGACCAGCTGCCCCACCGCCGAAAGGAGACTCGGATGATCCTGCTGGTCCACGATGTGCAAGTTCTCCGCTTTCGGGCCCGCCTCACCCGCCAGGAGTGTTATGACATCACACATGAGCCAGATGCAATCAAAGTATGTATTTTTCAGGTATCTCCATAAAGTCCACCTCCACGCTGCTTCACAGAATCCATTCATGGCGGGCGAAGCATCAAACTCACTGGCGAACGCCAAATTGAAGACGCGTTTTTCGACCTGCTCTGTCGCGTCATTGTCGTCAAAAAGGGTACCTCACAAGCAGATCGAATCATCAATTTTGTCGCACATATCCTTTATTTGGACGCGAAAGGTAATATTATTTCGTTTGTGGTTGGTCGTGTCATGGGCAGTGTTCAGTTCCAGAGATAAGACGACGACGATACCCCCGCAGCACGCTTCATCGCGCGTCTCCTCAAGTTTTTCCTCAAAGGCCCGTCGCAAAGGACAAGATCGTCCGTTACTGTTGTGACCATTTACTCATGGAAATGGTCGCCCGCCTAAGTAGAGTGGGCGATCCGTCATCTCGTCCAACGTTCGCACCAATGTACTTGACAGCGAGGACATTTACAATATACCGAGGGTGGCCTCATCGAGCGCATATATGACAAAGAAACTCCTATCTGTGTACAAGTATCTTCTCGATATTCCCATTGCAAAGCATACTGTGTACCTCGCCATCCTCGCGCGCTTGCACGACACCGACATGCGTCGCCTGATCCATTCTGCGGACCTCGAAAAAAACTGCACAACCAAGGATGACTCTGCCATTGGCCCCCTTCGTCCACGCATCCTGACTATTGCCCAAAGGGAGCTCATCGTTTGCAATAGGCTCGGCGAGCGTGAACCTGCAATCCGCTCTGCTGCAGAGTCGCTCCTTGGTGCCTGGTCGATGTCAACCAAGGACACAGAGGCTAACGTGTTGGATGGTATGTTAGCCTTCCTTGGCTCATTTGACCTCAGAGAGACCACGGTCACAGAAGATGCGCTGCTGAGCATATTTTCCACACGCATTGATATATTCAATCACTTTGAGTTCAAAGGTGTGTATATGCGCCATTTTATCACACACACGCATTCATTTGGGTCTGAAAGATACATTTTGGGATGAATTGAATCCAGAGAGGGCATTCTTAGCGCGTGCATTTCAACTACTGATCGAGCAAAGCTAGACGTATCGCTTCCCGTCATGAGCCGTCTTGCTCACCACATATACGGCGTTCATAGCAAATACCAAGAGGACATCGACGCCTTCTCCCAGGAACATGCGTTGCGCGAGCTCGACGCTAACAAGCGACCCGGCGAACATGGGCAAGCGCCTCAATGCTACCTTGCTTGATGCCGAATTACGTGCTCAGAGATGCTGAAGCTCACTGTCAATCTCGACTATGCGGATGAAATTAGGCGGGGAAAAATGTTCCAGTTCGTGCGGGATATGATCGGGCTTGCTGAAGGCTTGATGGCACGTGTTTGGGATGGGCTGAGTGGCATCTCCGAGTGAACAGGATTTGATTCGGATCATAGTGGAGGTAGTGTAGGAGTTGAACGTTGAGATGCGGGAGAACGAGGCAAATGAGGCAGAAAAGCACGGTGAAGTCGAGGACGGCCGACCCAAACCTCGTTAAGGGAGCACAGCCACGAACGTCACACGGCCGCGGTCCGTTGGTCATCTGGACGGCCCGTTTCTTCGACCCCAGTTATTATATATCCCCCATTTACAATTGGATCAGATCAGGCAAGACCTTCCTTCTCCACTCTCTCGCTCGTTCACGTGTACAAGATTATGCGTTCGTTCGGACCGTCGTATGGCCTTGGAATCACAAAGTAAGTGCGGGCCCGGGTTGCATTCTTGATTTCCAACGTCATTCCGAGCCAATGTCGCCCATAAATATGATATAGCTTCGCCTCGCCTTCGGTTCCGGCGCTCCTCTTTGAAGCTCAGACACCTGATGTCGTATAGACGCCTCGCTTTAAATGGCACGGACGTCACGATCCTCGGACCTTCAGTCAGCTGAAGAAGCTTGGGCAAAGGTTTCCATATCACACGGCGTGTTTCTTCATGAGTCGTGAGAATGGTCCATGAGATACTCCATGCTGTTATCACGCATGTGGTTTAAAAGAACGAGCAGCCGGAACCTTTTGAACCGCAGCATTCGCGTCTGACATGCCCTCATTCAAGAATCTGGTGACCTTTGTTAGTATTGCCTTTGGTATATCCACCGTGAGGGCTCTGCAGAATGGCGTTGGCAAGCTTCCAGGTAAGATATTTCACCAGTCGTAACATCGCAGACGAGTTGATTGTTACCAAGTGATGGGTTATAATGGTGAGCGGCGTTTTAGCCGTCTCGTGATCTGATCCAGTCATCTTTGTAGCCTGGAATGCATTTGCAGTGGGTTGTATCTGACGATAGTGTGCCCCTGATCGTTAACGGTTGTTGGTTATGTCGTATCAGTGCAACGTGAATGAGACGCTCATACTTCAAACTGCTCAGTATATGAAAGATTACGGTCTCTTGGTGAGGTTGCTCAGACTCGATCGCTCGATAAATCACCTTATATTCTCTCAGGATGTTGGCTACAATCACGTCAACTTGGACGATTGCTGGGCAAGCAAGAACCGTAGTTCCACGGGCGAAGTCCTTTCTGGTGAGTCTCAGGTGATTGCAGCGCAAGACTGTGTCGCTGATCTCCGTAGATCCCATTCGCTTCCCAAGCATGAACAATCTTACCGAACAGCTGCATTCAATGGGCTTGTGAGTGGAACAACCTCATCCTGAAGATTCATCAAATGCTCAGTGTGTTCACCATAGCTATGCTGGAATTGTAAGTTGTCTGTCGATCAGACCGAGACATCTCATCTTTTTTCCCAGTACTCTGATTCCGGCTGGTTCACCTGTCAAGGACTGCCCGGTTCCTTCATGCACGAGGAACAAGATGCTCTCACGTTCCAGTCTTGGGGCTTCGACTTCTTGAAGTGGGTTTTATCATGGTTACCTCACTCGCGAAATGTTGCTGACACACTCTCTGTAGGTATGATAACTGTGCCAGTCAGTGACCAGGAAACTCTGTATATTGTTGCCATAGCGTTTGACACTCGTCCCCCAGTTCCTTTTGATGATGTGATTCGAGAGGGTATGGTCGGAAGTAAGTAACATATTCGACTATAACATCTACTTCACCCTAACGTGCCACACAGAATACCAGCGAATGGCAGATGCGCTGGCGATGGTTGCTAAACAAACCGGGACTACCTTTACGTTTAGCTTGTGTGAGTGGGGGTGGGTGAGTGGGATGTATGCAACCTGCAACTGCCACTGATACATACTCCATAGAGTCAAGTCTGGCTGTAAGTTGAAAAAAATTCAGTGCCTCTTTCGATTCACAAGCTTTATCGGGTTGTTGTAGCTGGGGTGCCTCCGTTGCCCATAGTTGGAGGGTGGGTGCAAACACATGCCAAGGGTCGTATAACCTCTAATTCGATCAGGTTGACAGCGATATTGAGCCATCGTGGAATTCCATCGCTACGATCATCAATGCGTAAGTTCTCCGTTGCACATTGTCTAGAGAGAAATCAAACAGCCCATTAGCGCTTCCTTCATCACGCAGGCTACAGATTTTTACGGCCACAACGATCCCGATATGGTGCTTTCCCCAACAATTACTAGGCTAGTATGGGCCATTCACACGAAATCAGCTTGAAATAGGAAATGGTGATCTCACTTACAACGAAGCCAAGACTCATTTCACGGTCTGGGCACTGATGAAGGCCCCGCTATTGATCGGCACAAACGTGAGTTCAATCCATGGATGGGTTCAACTGCATGTATTATATCAATTTACATGAATTGGCGCTGTAGCTCGCGACCATCGACCCAGAAATGTTGAGCATCCTCAAGAATACCGAAATCATTGCCATCAATCAAGACCCGGTGTATGGTACAAGCATTTCACCCTTCCGCTGGGGTATCAATGTTGGTTGTTATTCCGTTGCTTGATCGGTGTACTTAGCCCCAATTGCAGCCTGACTGGACGTACAATGCTTCGTTCCCAGCTCAATTCTGGAGTGGACCAAGTGAGAACGGGACAGTCTTTATGCTTGTAAGCATATGGTCCTCCGTATGGATGGATGCTTGATTGATATTTTTTGTGACAGATTAACACTCTCAACGAACCTACCGATTTGTTCTTCAACCTGACCGAATCCCCGTGGATTCGTGCCGGCCGGGAGTATTCTGTCAGGGTATGTATTCATATTGCATCCCGTCTGACGGTTCGATTCTGAGCATGCCACTTCCAGGATCTTTGGACCCACACCAACAATGGCACTGCTGTGCGCAATTATACCGCGACTAATGTTCCTCCTCATAGTGTTGTTGCTCTCTTACTTCAAGATGCTGGTGATGAACCTGCGGGTCTTTGGCCACTGTGCGCCGGTGAAGCAGCAACGCAATGCACAGCAGAGAACGGAACCAAGTACTACTAGAGTGTATCATTTTTTGGAGATACGGAGTGCCCATACGGTTTGAAAACATGTGTCTTGCGAGCGAGTTAAAATACAATATCAAAATGAGACTGTCAATGACGAGCAGCCACGAGGGTGGGCGTCTATGTATACCGTAAATGGTCCCCACACATATTACGTAGTTTCCCCACACTGCAACAAAAACAACTCTCTCTTCTACTTTCCTCTCACTGACAGGTAGTGAACGCATTCTACGATGGTTGCGCAGCCAGGAGATGATGAGACCACCACACCCTTACTCGGTGAGTGGGTTTCATCCAAAGATCACATGTGCTATGACTCGGAACCGTGGCGGTGTGAATGGACGGGGAACGACAGTAAAATTGATGCGGACTTTGTTGTGCAGGGGGGACGCAGCCGACACAAAAAAGTGGATCAAGAGGCTCAGTCTGGGGTGTCGTGACATTCACCCTCGCTGCGATGCTCGGGTTGTCTGCGTTGTTGTTCTATCGGTACAACGTTCGTTCTACAAACGAGTTCGAGAGAGTGGGGAAGCTTCCAGGTGAGCATGCGATTGCCTGATGGGTGTGGTGTTTGACGAGCATCGTGGCAGTCATGGGGTATAATAGTAAGTCACGATCCTGTTGGTTACCACTTCAAGGTGCTCAACCTCGACTATCAGCTTGGAACGCATACTACGTGAGTGGTCGCTGTTCAGATTATGTGGTCCGGATCCATATTTTTGCTGGTAGTGTGCCATCAATGAAGACCTCATCATCAAGACGGCCAAATTGATGACATCTCTCGGTCTTCAGGTTCGTATGAAACAGCGTCGCCTGTGAGCCATGTACTGCTCACTTCAGAGCTCAGGATGCGGGGTACGACCATGTCAATGTTGACGACTGTTATTCGGAGAAAAAGCGGAGCCCTGAGGGAGATATCATCGCGAGTGCGTGGGTACTGCATGCGGTACATACGGAAGCATAACGTCATCATAGACCAGGTCAGGTTCCCCTCAGGAATGAGATCGTTGACGGATCAAATCCATGAACTGGGCTTGTGGGTCCATCCGCCCATCTCACTTGCGCTGATGTTTATGTCGCGGATCGTACAGCAAAGCTGGCATTGTGAGAAGTGATTCACTTGTTTGTATCTCTTGCCTAACGTTCGTTGCAACAGTACAGTGACGCGGGATGGTTTACCTGCCAAATATACCCTGGGTCATACCAGAACGAAGCAAGGTATTATTCCTTGCAAGCCAAGTGGTCCTCTCACCCCTTGCCTTGGTAGAGACATCAAGTTATTCCGGGAAGACTGGGGTTTTGACTACCTCAAGTGCGTGTTCTCAGCCCTTGAGATTGATGTGCACCCTAGACTCTTGTTTCTATAGGTATGATAACTGTGCTGTGCCCTTTGACAACATTACAAGGGAGAATATCATGGGCCGTGAGTTGGCTAGTGGACTATCCATGTGTTGAGCTGATAGTTGTCGTCAGGATACGAACGTATGGCGAACGCTATCAAGGATCTCTCCGAATCCTCTAGCAAGCCACCAATATTCCTGTCGATGTGTCAGTGGGGAAGGGTACGGTCATATACGTTGTTCGTGTGGTAGTGAACACTCATCTGTGTTCAATTAGGAGCAAGGGTGGTTCTGGGCAAGAAAGTATGGACAGAGTTGGCGGGTAAGTACGATAACATTGGGACCTTTATGTTTTCGTAACCCTCTTTGCATGTCAGACAACGGATGATATTGGTAAGTCATTTGTTGCGTGATGGGATCGCCACTTGACTCAGTCTCCAAGGTGCAAGTTGGCAGTCCATTGCGAAGCTCATCAATCAGTCAGGAGTTTTCTATTGTCTTATTGGAGTCGCTCTCAGATTATTTTTTAGAAATTCATTTTATACCTGGGCTACCGACTTTTATGGGCACAACGACATGGATATGGTGAGTAAATTGACTTACAGCTGAACTGAGACTCACATTTTTCTAGCTGGAAATGTGAGTAACATATCTAGCGCCGTGTCGATCACCGCTCATGCGGAGCACAAGAGGGAATGGCGACCTGACATATGAAGAAAGCAAGACACATTTCACCGCTTGGGCTCTCATGAAATCGCCTCTCATTTTGGGTCTCGACGTACGTACTCTCTTCTGAAACATGAAATAAAGCACAGAAACAATGTGATTGTTTCAGCTGGGGTCAGCAAGCAAGGAATCGCTCGAGATCCTTACGAACCGCGAAATTATCGCTATCAACCAGGACCCCGTCGTAGGCACCAGTATTTCGCCCTTCCGATGGGGTATCAATGTAAGCGACCCAGCGAATACTGTTTACTACCCCACCAATTCACAACAACGTTAGCCTGACTACGTGAGCAATGCATCTCACCCCGCGCAGTACTGGAGTGGTGAAAGCCAGAATGGCACTGTATTCATGCTCGTGCGTATCGGGCTTTGTCCTCGTTCATCACTGACACAAGGCGCAGATCAACACCCTGGACGAACCCGCAGACTTGTTCTTCAACTTGACAGAGTCCCCCTGGATCCGAGCTGGAACACAATACACCGTCCGGGTAGGGTTTGAGGCCTTGACTTGTTCGATGCGCTCACCTTGTATGTTCAGGACCTCTGGACGCACACCGACAATGGCACCGCCGTACGCAACTTTACAGCGTACGACGTCCCAGCGCACGGCGTCGTTGCGCTGCTCCTGCAAGAAGCTGGTGATGAACCCGAGGGTCAGTGGCCTCCCTGTGCGCAGATCGAGTGGTGCATGAGTCAGGACGGGACAATGTACGATCCTGACAAGAAGTGGAATGCGGAAGAACACCCCTTGTGGCAGCAGATGCAGCGAGAGCTTTGAAAGGATGCGCGAGTAGTCTCCTCGCCATGCATCGCAGATATTTTCCTATCTCTTCTTGAATAGCTTGTCTATGTACATATCTCTCCAATTTTCTGTCGATACCTACGAGACACTGGCGTACTTCTTCTCGGGCACTCGGAACACGTGAAATCATGTCAAAAGTCTATCCTGCATACGATACCCAAGCTATGAGGGATGCCACTAACAAGACCGAAGTCCATTTCCTGACACCCTTCCATCTCGTATCCCAAGCTTCTCTCTCACCTTCGAGCAACGGCAAAGTGGCGTTGTGCCGAAGCCCACCGGAACTGTGTTGTAAGACGACGTGATCGTTTTCGAGAGGGACGTCCGTGTGCTGCGGTGTTTCCGGTGGTTGCACATCATCCAGGCGGACATCCGGCACGCTTTCTTGGGTAAGTGGGAACACCTCCACCTGGGCGACGCCTCCGAAAAAGTCGGTGACGAGCGTCTTGTCGAGTGGTCGTCGAAACAGGTCCGAGCGAACACCAGGATGTGAGCGGATCACGTCCGGATTGTAAAACGAGAACTATTGCATGTCTGAACATGTCTGAACGCGCGAGACGACATGGAATGTGCGTACAAAGTCCTGCATGGAAACCTGGCTTGTCTTGTTGATGCCTTCCATGAATTCGAGAATAAAGTGTGTATAGCTGTCGATGACGGAGACGCCAATGTCATCATCGTTTTCCTGCTGTGTAGGATTGAGACTAGGAAGAGAGAGACTGAACGAGTAAGATACCGAGTAAGAGTTTTCTTCTATTTCAGAAGATCCGGTTGCCAGGATGTTGGGAGAGTAGAATTGCGAATACAATGTGTTTGCCTGGCAGGTGTCGATCATGAAGAATATTTCGTTGTAACTAGGAATAATTGGCCGTCAGATCGACTGGGCATATGGTAACATACCGCTTTTTCTGCCACATTTGTTCAAAGGCGTCTGCAATGTCAAAGGCGCTGATCTCCTCGTTGTCTTGGAACTTGAGGAACTCGTTTCCACCATGTCCAGTCATGTACACGAAGATATTTGAGCGGTCGTCGGTGAGCAGTCGCTTGGAACGCGGTACAGATGGGTCGACACGTCCTACATGGAAATTGAGTCCAAGGGAGAATGTGGTGGGTCTCGACATACCTGTGAGCAGTCGGATAAAGTTTTCCACGGTGACTTCGTAGCCACGATAGTCTACTTCGATGTTGTCGCCGTAGAGGTCAAGATGGCGCCCCGCCTGTGCATATACGCTCCCGGGGTATTTGTTGCGCGTGTTACAGGCGACGTCATCAGCGAGCATGAGTATGATGTTGGAGTCGGGGATTCCGAGACGCTTCACGGTGCGATACCTGGATAAAAGGGTATATATTATGACAATATGCGAGAATAAGATCGTGATTACATTCCTAGGGCGTTCGCCATGTGCTGAGAGACGTTTGTATCAGGAGTTCACTGAGTGATGGTAGGAACATACCCTGTAATTGAACCAATACCGAGAGGCGCAGACGAGGACGGCCCAGTTGTTAGTGTGTCCTGAATGTCTGCCATAAAAGTCGGCGACGAGCTGCTCGCTAGCAGCCAACGTGCCGACCGTCCAAACGGTCAGAACGACGACCAACTGGTAGAGGCGCATTCGAGAGGTAGTTGCTCGGCATCTCGGCACATCTTCGCCACGATCAAGCGGAGTTTCAATCCTCGGCATTGACCTTTACCTTTGTGCACGCTGCCATGCACGGTGAGCAACGCCTTACCAACGTTGTTGGCGATGTCTGACGCGCTCCCAGGTCTTGTCGCGTATAGCGATGACTCCCAAAGCGACCCGGAGGACAACGTCGCTTCCACCTCCAAGTCTCCCGTGGCGAATAACCATGTAAGAGTCTCCCTGCCGGGTTTTGTCCAAGCGTTTCCCTCGTTGCTGGCTGCGTTTCTGTTTGGGAATAGGATAAGCCACTAAAGGGTCTCTCTGCTTCATCCTCAGACGGTACGTTCTACCTCATTCGGTGCGAGCACACTTTTCATTGTTCTTCAGCTCGACTATTACCAAAATCCCGAGTCATCATTCGTCGACCGACACCAACGAGGAGCCATCCTCGCGCACACCTGTCCGACGACATTGTGGCGGAGCAATCTCGACCAGACACGCCACCGCTCACACCTGAAACATCCTCAAAAGAATTACCCTCTACCTCGAGCTCATCCGATGACCATGAACTAACACGGATCCGTGAACTCGTGAGACCACCATCAATACCAGGCGTAATAGACTGGGGCATACCCGCCGAATCCACGGCACTATGTGATCCAGCCATTGAAGTAAGACACCTCACACGGACCTTTTCTCGACCACTCATACTTGTCACAGGCAAAAGTCGCCCAGTTCCTCGCGTTGAAGCAGGATGCTGTGAATCCGAGGCATTTCAATGATTCTCTCATGTCGAACCGGTCGTTTCGAAACCCTCACCTCTATGCAACATTGGTCGACTTTGTTGATGTCGACGAACGAACGACGAATTTTCCGACTAGCATTTGGGACCCAAATGACGTAGAACCCGAATGGTTTGCAGATCGCATCGGTACGTGGTGTTATCTGGTCCTGTTCGACCCGTGTTCATGCCCTCGAATGGTTACGGTTTCCGGTGGTTCTTTTGCTTGGGAAATATGCGCGTTCTCAAAGCCGAGGTACAAAAAGCGCGTTCGGAACAAGCAAATGCGGCACAGTCGAAACGTTCACAAATTGCCTTTACGTCTTCAAAGGCACCTCTGCCCCGAGCCATGCATCACCCAGGAGGGGAGCAAAGAAGGGGTCGATTTCATCCGTACTCGAGAGGTTCGCGTATCTAGTGTAACACTGCTGTCATGTTTTGCGACGTTGGATATACCAAGTTGTAGCAAGTTGTTGTGATGCTAAGCCGGCCGACCCTCGCCCAGAGGCTAGTTCTGGAATACATCGATATTATGTGGGTAGTGTAGAACAACGAAGGTAAGGGATAGTACCGTGTCACCCCCAGATCGTCGTCGAGCATAGCACAGCGCGCGCCGATCAGCCGGTGGCCATCACCGCCATCTTAGGAGTTCCACCCAGTCTCAATCTCAATACTCTCGTTGACCATGTCGGACCATCCCGCCAGCGACAGAGACCCTGAAGAAGTCAGAAAGACAATTCGTACCCTTACAAGCCTTCTCCATCGATTCAATGTGCAGCGATACCCAACCAGGTGGTCCAAAGATATTCCTCCTATTCTACGTCACCTCACCACCCTGCTAACATGTGGCGAGAACATTGCAGTCGCCTGTGCCACTGACTCTGGCCGAGTTATGGCGTTGGTTGTTGCAGAGAATCAATCGCTTGCGGCTTCGGACACCATCTCTCTGAAAATGGTCGAGAAAGATGAACGCACCTTTGAAGAAGTGGTAAACGGGTAGGATCGCCTCTAGCGTGCTCCTAGGTTTGCCGAGTGACTGACTAATGATTACCATTTCACAGACCGGCGACTGTGCCTCTCGCTTCCCATATCGCAGATGTGTGGACTGCCTTGTCCGCTTTCGAAGGTACCACCGACGAAAGTCAAATCACGTCTCTCTACCATTTTGTTTTGTTACGAAGTTTCCAGAAGTTTCTCGCACGTTTCAAGGAGGGAAAGAAGCTGTGTGGAGGTAGGTGGCTGTATGAAGTGATCGACGATTGGCGGCCGCCAAATTGGCCAGAGATCCTATGCAAGTGGGTCGTTGTCCCCGAGTGGCTGCTCGATTACCCTTGCCTGCCATCAATCAAGTCCAGAACGGTCAGAGGACAGGTCGAATGGGAGTTTTCGGATGAGACTAAGAAACTATGGGCCACCGTACTGCAAGTTCTCTTGAAATCCTTGCACTGTGCGATCGAACACGCCAAGACCACTAAACAACTTGAAGCTCAGGCGATGGTTGATCTCCACCTTGCATGTCTTCGGCTCTTTTATTTCATTTACTGGGATGCGGGGATTGTGAAAAGTCTGTTCACTCAGGCAACCATAGTGAACGACATGATGACCACCATGCCCTGGGACAAGAGCAACCATATGTATCCCATATCAACCTACTATGGGAACAACTGCTTATAACGTCTTTCCAGTGACGGATCAGGATGGTGAGATTTCCCTACATCTACCCAGGCAATTCAGACAGACTCACGAAACCAATCCAGACAAAGTGCAAGGACTGGATGAAATCGGTGAGTCTGGCCCGAACTCACGTGATAATTTGCTGTCATGAAGCTTCACGGTACAGATGATGAAATCGACGAGCTTCTCCAGGAACCCAACGAAACCAAGGGTCAGCAGGTCTATCGTTATCTGCAGACCCTTGTCGCGTGGCACTCTGCGGTACACAGGCTTTGTAGGAACAGAGTGGTCCCGGAACTCTTGAGGGACATGGAGATTGGCATCATAGAACTGCCTCCCTCTCTGTCCAAGGCTGTGTTGACTCCTCATCAAGTCACCGACGCGCTTGTCAATCAGTATCCACACTTCGAAAGGTCTCGCAAGGATGTGCTAACCATGTTGGCGACACGCCATTCAAGCAATTTCACTGGCCGCATGCACGCAAAGGCTATGCTCATGGGACTTCTCACTAATTATCGCGCTCGATCAGGTCAGGGAGTGGCGGTGGAAATAAAGAATGCGGAATGGGTGCAGGATATCATCCGAGATGTATGTTCAACTTCAGCCTTTTTTTTTATGTGGATCTCATGCCAAAGTATTATAGCTCGCAGCTGCTAGGAGGGTAGACATCTCTGCTAACAGAAAGTGTTGTTGGTGTTGCAATTGGATCACTCCCCGTATAGGCATGCCAATCCGGAATCCAGGGACACATGGAGTCATGTTTCCGTGGGACCCCCCTGTGGTGGGTGTTCAAATGTCTCTCTTGGAGACACTGGAGAATGTGTTGTGGGACAAGTTGCAAAGTGTTGTGTCAAGCGAACTCTGGGAGTTGCTCGCTTCCCAGCGTGGTCCACCAGCAAGCTATTACTCCGTGCCAGCGGAAGCGATGACTTCTACACTCCTTGTATGGAAGCGAGACCAATGATCACAGTTGTGGAAGGAGTGCTGTAAGATATTATGTACTATGTTCTATGCACAGTACTGGCACATCGGCAGAAACCTTATTTACAGACTATAACCAAGTGGATTGGTTGTGGTACACAATGACCAGCAGAACAAGTAACGCGCCACGCTAGCATCACGGATTGCAAACTTGTGGACGCGATGCTTGTTTGCGTTCAAGCTGGGCATGGACGACCTGCCGCAAGGCGTGGCGTTCCTCTCGGCAGTCGACGTGGATCGGGTGCTGAGGAAGGAGGTTGACATGACCTGCGGAATGCCATCGCATCCGTGGCGATTCCGCCGTTTGGATATCATGCAGATGCTGAAACGGACGGGCAGGTCGTTGTGGCGGGATCAGCGACCGATGGCTGTGGATGAAGTTGTGGAGGAGGGTGGCGAGCGAGTGCAAGGATATCGACGGCCTGATTGTTTGGTGCATAGAGCGAGGAGTGCTGCGTTTTTGCGTGCTCAGGCGACAGACGAGTTTGCAGAGGTTAGACATGTGACGAAGCGGGTGTGAGTGCCAGGGGAAGTGGATGGCGTTGAGAAGGACAGACCGCAACCGTACCGTACAAGATGATTCATCTCCACATAGAGCGCTATCAGCCTTGGATCGTACACGCTTGAGAATGGCATAGCACAAGGTCAGATTGCATCCTACCTATTTACTCGAGAAACGGTCAAGAGATCACATAACTTATGACACCAACGACACTGCACTACTCGTTCCGAAACTACTGTTTGCGTGATTGAGACGCTTCCAAATCCCGACGAAGAATCTAGGGAGCAGCAAGAAGGTTGGTTTATTACAGTAAGTAATACACTGACAGAGTGAGTTATACTCGCCGCTTTCCATGATCTTCAGTGATCACTGGATATTTGAGAGCAGATAGCATCAGACCCCATAAGGCTATTGTCGTGAACAATCCGTGCCTTTTCAACGTCAAAGTTGATTTGTTCTATTCAACCCTTCCTTGGATGTGGCCGACGTTGACCGTAAAAATTCAGTGGGGCCTCCGCTACCGAAGTTCGCGGTGACGTCGGAAAGCTACGTCAGGAACTCCGCAACACCCAATAGTGCGCGACGACCTGTGACATCCGGGATCTGAATCTTGATGTCTACCTTTGCAGTGAGCTAAACCTCATGACGATGAAACCCAAGCACGGTCCAGTTGGAGAATTTGAGCCTGATTGGTAATGAACTATAAGCTCAGTCGAACGTAGTGAAACGACTGTATTATGTACCTAATGAACTATAAGCTAGGGTACATGTTAGCGAGGACTATAACGAGTGTAAGTGAATGCATACCTCAGTCGAACG
>JBBPMK010000225.1:0-36258 GCA_038090295.1 Boletus semigastroideus
ACAATCGGATGGACAAACCGAACGGCTTAACCGAGAACTGGAACAATACCTCCGAATTTACGTAGCAAAGAAACAGGATCAGTGGGTCAAATGGCTCAAGTTAGCACAGTTCAACCACAATAATTCGATTTCTTCTGTCACCGACACTACTCCTTTCACGATCACCAAGAGACATACTCCCAGACTAGGCTTTGAAGGAGCAACCAGCGGTTTTGTAGGAGATGTTCAAAAGAGCCACGAAGAAGTCAAACAATCACTTGATGATGCCAGAGAATGAATGAAAAAACAAACAGATCACCTTCGTTCAGACGCACCTTCTTACTCTATAGGCGATCAAGTTTGGCTTTCAACAGAACATCTAAAACTACCGTATACAGCTCGAAAACTCACTCAGTGATGGATTGGCCCCTATGCTATCTCAGCTGTACTACCAAACGCAGTAACTCTCATTCTTCCCTCAACGGTCCACATTCATCCCACGGTCAATATATCACGCATCAAACCTTATCACGACACATTACCAGGACAACCATCCTTACGACCAGATGCAGTAATTGTGAATGAAGAAGGACATGAAGAATTCGAGGTAGATTATATCGCTGGCAGTAGAGTTTCCTCTTCAGGCTTAGAATATTTAGTGCATTGGAAGGGTTGGGATGAGACGGATCGCACATGGAAACCAGAGGATCACCTCTCTCATGCGGCTGAAGTGATCAAGTCATTCCGTCATCGTCATCCCGGCGCTCCACGAAAAATGCGCGGTATTACTATGGACTTTATGAACTCTCTTTTCCATCCTTTCGGCCCTGAACATGGTACTCCTTATTCCGCTACTCGTCTGGAATACGAGTCATCAGGGGGGGGGTAGTGTTACGAACTTGTCCCATCATGCACCCATTTCCTACACTTTCCTATCCTACTTAGCTTGCGAGTTCAAACCCAACACTTGACCTTTCATTTCTTCTTCTTTTTCAGGTCACGTGATCCACAGCCACCGATGACATCATAGTCCAGACCCTTATCTATGACATCATTGGTCTAGGCTCTTATCTCTTATCTATGATGTCATCATGACATCATACCCTTGACCCTGTGCCTGTACCTGTGACATCATACCTATTAGCCAGTAGCATTAGTCACTCTTATCTCTTCATAGAGTTCAAGCTCTGACTTAACCTTAACCATACTTGTATATATAGTAAGTAGTCAACTGAGGATTACCCCTCAGTCTTATCCACTTGTTTATTGGGCTTTGGCTTCAGGACTTGTGTGAACCACTCCACCATATCATTCGTATCCTAGGTTCTCACCTAGCAAAGTGACGTTTCCCCATCCTTACTCTTTTATCTTTGCCAGTAGTTGAGCATTGCTGTGAGATTGTCTGCCTGAGCATTGGCCTCCACAACATTGTGGCATTGATACTCCTTAGCAATGTGTGAAATAAGTTCCTGCACTGTAAGTGCAAAAGCATGTGTCAATTCCAGCTGCTGGGTGGCACTACAGAATCTGAGATAGAACTGGGTCCAGCCTTCCCATGATTGAGGCAATGAGTCAATTAGAATATCTTTAAATTCTTTGTCCAGCACATGATCTTCTTTGGCAGTCATAGTCTGATGCATGTTGGAGAGCTTGTTTAGGTGTTCTGGAATGTTGGTATCTTCATCAGCTTCTGTATGGTACAGTGCCTTTCATGAGAATTGCCCAGACAGGGCAGTGTTGGGCTGATGAATGGTAGTAAGTACCTGCCACATTTGGGCAGCTGTATCACAGGAGCAGATGTGGACAATCTGGTTTCATTTCACTGTGGTGGCAATAAGCTCCTGAGCATAACAATTATAAGCAATCCATTGTTTTGCTGCATGTTCCTTTTTTGGCTTTGGCATGGCGTCAGATGTGATATCAAATACTTCTCTCCAGGTCAATGCGATCTTCATACAGAATGACCATTCCACCCAATTGTCATTGTTGAGCTTCTCAAGCTTTGTGGGGAAGCCAATGGATGGAGTGTCTGGCATGGATGGATTGGCATTAGGGGCAGCTAGTGGTGGTGTAGGCACAGTAGGGGCAGTGAGGGCAGCGGAAGCAGGTACATGAGTACTATTTGCCTGGTTCGCAGGAAAGGGGTCAGGTGGTTGGGACAGTGGCTGTTCTGATGGCTGTGTTGGCTGTAACATCATGGCAAGATAATGATAGCGTCTGTTTTAGGGTCCGAGCACAGGGCTCATAACCTGTTGCAAGATGGGGATGTGCAATAGGCAGGAGTCAGACTCAGAAATCAGACAGAGTGACCCCTTGTGGGGGTGAGAGGCAACATAGATAGATGATGCTCCTAACCTACTGCTCGATCTATATACTGTAGCTGATAAACTTGCTCTCATGTGATTGTCTCTCACATGACTGTGGTCAGGTTGCTATTGGGCATTGCCAATCTCCAACAATGTATGTATGCAGCCAACAAAATTTCTATGTTGTCTGTCATACTATGTTGGGGATTGGGCAATGCCACTAGCAACCTGATCACAGTCACGTGAGAGCGAGTGTATCAGCCACTCGACTATATTGATTATACGAGCCATTCAGTAGCTACAGTATATAGGTCGAGCCATAGGTTAGGAGCATCATCTATCTACGTTGCCTCTCACCTCACTCCGTCTGATTCTCGAGTCCGACTCCCGCCTCTCGCATATCCCCGTCTTGCGATATACTACATATGTCTTGACGTCGCATAGCTAATCTACCCTAATCAACCGACCTCAAATGCACCCCTCCGAGAACGACAGTTGATCAGCGTTGATTGGCACTGCTAATCAACGCACGGTCAATTAGCCTAGTCTAATCTACCGTACACTACATTGCTGCCAGTGCTGTGGCACGACCACGATGTAACCAGGACGTCAACGTGGAACAAGACATATTTTAATGTTAAATACCCAAATACCCGGGGTTTCAAGCATGACAGATTATGGGAAGGCCGTGTCGACGTGAAAGGAGGGCTTACAGGCAGCCTTTGATCACCGTGCAACCCATACCAAGAAAAATATCTACATGAACGTAGGTATGTAAGAACAACAATAGCGATGCGGGTATATGGGATTAGGCCAGTAGATGGCTTGTTAGCCTTCGTAGGTGAGGCAACTGCAATCGTTCGTCGGCCAAGGTCAGATCGGCGTTCATTCGCACAAATACTGGCACGATACTCACGTCTCGGCAAATCCGACGCGCTTGTTGTCCGTGTCGTACACCTGTGACATCCGTCAGTCCACCGTGACCCGCCCGCTCGTCCACAAAGCCACAAAATGACCAGCACTGACCGAGTAATACCTCTCCAAGAATTTTTGTCCAAGGATGAAATCCATCCCACCTCCGCTGAAACTGCCCAGGCTCGAGACGACGCCATACCGTTTTCCAGCTACCCCGCCCCACACCGTGTTCTGGTCTTCGGGGACGAGCTGCGAGGCGACGTCCAAGCTGAACACACGACCGGCGATCGTGAAGTCGAGGGGTTGCACCGACGCGATGGACTTCTCAGGAATTTCGAGAAGACCCGTCACGGGATCGATCGTGGCCCCTGGGATCGCGTCCTGATACGTCTGGAAGAAGTCATCCGCGATCAGGATCACTGTCGAACACGGCACGTGCGTCAGATTGTATGAATGGCTGGATGAAAGGAATAATGGGAACGTACATGTGGTACCGGTGTCGACAATCCCTGCAGTAACGGTGGGGATGACTTTCTCTTTGCCATATGAACACGAACTGACGTCGATACCCCAGTAGAGGGAAGATGGATAGACCTCCGTCACAGGGGTATACGTCACTTCACCCTGGTACTGTTTACAGCGCGTGTAAGCCATTGGTTGACGATCAAGATATTTCATACCAAATGCGGATCGATACCTCCATATGTCAGTGCGCCATCTACACAAGTCAGGCTGGATGATAGACAAGGAGCACGAGACACTCACTTTGGTCCTTGCTACTCCTCGCGGGTGCAAAGAAAACGCCGAGTACTTTCTTATCGATGTATTTTTGTGATTTGAGTTGGTCTATCACCGTCGGAATAATTTCATTTACATTCGGAGAGAGCGTGCCCTGCGTGAGGTCAACAGGTCCAACACCCAGGATACCATCTACACCGTTGAAACCGGCATAATAAAGCGCATCGCCGATGGATTGGCTGGTAATGGCGACACCAGGTGCCAGAGTCACCTGGTCGAGATCTACACTCCATGCTAAATAAGTATCCAGTGCAGAACATCCTCAGACTTACACTCGATTCCGGAAAAGAAACCACTCCCATAAGTGACGGATACATTTTGTCCTGTAGTAAAACTAGTGGGGGTCCGGACGTATTTGGTTCCAGTACTGCAGCGAGGTTCGTATGACGTATGACCCACAATGGACCATCGGTGCTCACCCGCAGAAAGTGTTGGAGGAGCCAGTATCAACAACGAGGTTATAGTAAGTCGGCGGTTTGCCGATACCGACCTTTGTCGTGTATTGGATATATTCCAGGTTCGTCGCGGGTACGGTGGTTGGTCCAGTTTTGCAACGCCCTTTTAGGAGCGCGGCACGCGCACGATCTGCGTCGGGACAACCTCGGAGATACGCTCCACTGCCCTGGAGCTGTGTCAATGGAAGCGTGATGAACGCAAAGGCAGAGGGAGATGCCAAGAGAGGGACTAGTAACGCAAGTGCGACAAACGACCTCATGTCGCAAGGGTGTATTGAGAGTGCACTTTGTGCGATCTACATTTATACCGTGATGTAGCCCCCTCTATGCCAGCGCCAAGCTTACCACGATGACATGTGGTTGGATAACATTATTTTCTGGTCAACCTGCGGTGAATGACGGTCTAGTTCGTCATTAGTGAGGCGTGGTCTTGACCGTCCACTCAAAGGCCACTCATGGGTCAACCTCGCGTTGCTGCCTTGGCACGAAGCATGGAAATAATATTGTTCTGGCGAGCACGGAGCACAATGGCCCCATCGCACCCAAAGAAGCGCCGGCGTGATCGGGAATGACTTGCTTACCTCGGCGTGCTCAGTGTACAAAAAGTTCAGTTTGATTCGGTTCTTTGCAATATTTTCTGAACGCTGGACTGAACTTCCGCTCACCGCGTGTTCTGTCACCAGAATCTACGCATTGCGTGCGTATTGACTCTGGTTGTCCCGACTTCCCTGGCTGCCAGTGCGCAAGCGAATAGTGTTCCGCTCCGTTCCGCCTGTCCACCGGTACACTCGGGCGCGGTCATGCAGAACATAAAAAATGAAGCGTCAAATGGGTTTCATCCAGCGGCTTCGGCCAAGCAAACAATGCACACATGGCTTTTTACTGACCAAGATTCGACAATTCCCACCAGATGGAATGAGTCCGTCGTCAAACCAGTGTGTTTCAAATCTCGGCCATGGACGGGGTACGGCTATAAAACCCTTCCAGCATGGGTGAGCTGCATACTAAATGAACGTTTGCAAGGAAGTTCCCGTCGACAGCCTGGTTCAAAAGGAGAGTGCTCGCAAGATTCGGTGGGTCAGTCACCGACTGGACGTAGTGTTCCAGTTTCGGCCGTACTGTAACCGCCTGAGAGAGGGAAGCGAAGAAGACGAAGAAAAGTATGTATTCAGATCACAGGCAATTGGTCAGAAATGTTTCATAACAAACCTGCGGGTCAAAATGGTGTCTGTGGCTTGCGGCTGCCTGCGCTGCAGTGGGCTACAGACAAGTCCTTATGAACCAAACGTGTTTAATGAGAAAATACGACCGTGACTGAAGATTCTACAAAACAACCTCCAAAGTGTATGAGCCAAGCATACGGTAGGTTATCGATCATCTGGGTATGAAAGTGATATTACAAGGTAACAGATTTCATGGCATATTCTTCCTGTGGAAGGGTAGGCTCAGTGAATCTCAACACACCCAAGCCAATGGCCAAAGTACGTACGCTCGAGCAAACCCAACGCGGTTGACATTCATGTCGAACAATCAATTCGTCTCTCTTTGCGAAGAAGGCGACAGACTGCTGATCACATAGTACCTTTCCAAGAACTTTTGACCAAGGATGAAATCCAACCTTTCGCCACTGAAACTACCCATATTCGCTACTACAGCATGATTTTTTCCTGGAATTCCACCCCACGCTGTGTTCTCATCCGTTTGGATAAGCTGGGCAGCGATGTCCATAGTGAACGCTCTGTTAGCGATCACGAAACTGAGAGGCTCCATGGATGGGATGGAGTCATGGGGAATCTCGGCGAGACCCCCATTCGAATCGATCTTCGCTCCTGGAATTGTACGCATATACCTCGCGAGATAGTCGTCTGCGAGTAGGATTACTATCGAACACGATATTTGAGCAAGATCCAATGGACAGGTGAAGATGGGAACGCACCCGAGGTACCAGTGTCGACGACCCCAGCAGCAGAAGAGGGAATGACAGCATGGTTACCGTATGTAGCTGAAGTGATATTGATGCCCCAGGATGTAGAAGCTGGGTATGTCACCGTCACTGGAGCATACGTTAGCTCACTCTCGTACTGTAGGAGGCAGGTAAGCCGTTCAAATACAGCTGATAATACGGCTGTTTATACCAAGTTAGAATCAACACCCCCGTAAGTCAGTGCGCCATTCGTGCAAGTCAGGTTTGATGATGGACAATAATCAGGCGACGATTACTCACCTCGGTCATTGTCGCTTGTTGCAGGGGCAAACTGAACACCGAGCACTTGGTTGTCAATAAAACCTCGAGAGACGAGGTTGTTCATGACCGTTGGAATCTCTGCATTTACGTCGGGAAAGAGCGTGCCCCACGTGAAGTCGAAAGGACCAACACCTAGGATACCATCGACATCGTCGAAATCGGCGGAAAAAAGTGCGTCGCCGATCGACTGGTTGGTGATGACCAGATTAGGTGCGAGTGTCACCTGGTCAAGATTTGTCCAGTATTATTTAGAGATGCGTTGCGAGACAGCGCCACAAGATCTTTGCACCCTTTTCCCGAGAAATAACCCGTCGCATAAGAGACATCCACGTCTTCCCCAGTGGGGATACTGGTATGTGTCCTGTGATATGGAATGCCAGTACTGCGACAAGATGTGAATGAATGTTATGTGACCTCAATCGATCGTTCATACTCACCCACAGAAAGTGTTGGCGGAGCCAGTGTCGACGATAAGGGCATAATATGTAGGAGGGTTGCCAATACCGACGCTTGTTGATACGACAGGTTTGTCGCGGGCACGGTAATGGGTTCGCTGGATGTGCGGCGCCTTAGGGATGCGGCACGAACACGATCTGCGTCGAGAGCTCCATTGAGGTAGGATCCACTGCGCTGAAGCTTTGTAAGCGGAACTGTAAAGACTACTGCCAGAACAGACTCAGACGCCAAGAAGGGACCAGGATGATCGACCTCATGTTGAAGCCTCAGTGTATTTTCACATTCATTGGAGCGATGTTATCCTGCGGGCAGGGACGGATCAGGTTGGTGTGGCTCGTACTCGGACGGGTGCGGTGTTGATCAAGCTTTTGTTCTTATCGTACCAAGCCATGGTTGAACTTGGTGTGCAGCAAGTTGAGGCTGTGTGGCACTGGCCGACCTGAAACAGCCCCAACTGACACAAACTTGGGGTCGTGGCAAAAACCCGCAGCCTCACTGGCGCTCATCATCATAAGACACGTAGTCGTCCCTCTACTCGTCCACAATGGCGTTCTGCCGTAGGACTGTAGCCTTACTGTGGGCATCTCTCGCGTTTCTCGGCTACATCGGATTTGCTACCGCCCAAGAGCCACAAGTCTCTGTCAGTTACTTTGACAACCTGCCCAGAAACCTGTTCTTCTTTGAAGACACCTCAGTGCGTTTCTCCCTATCCATCTCTGCCCTTGGATGACATTGGCTTTCCGTGCAGAGCGTTGTATACTATGACTTGGTTGCTGGAAATATTCATGTCTCTCAAGACGAAGGCAAAACCTGGAATAGGGCACAGGACATTGAGACCGGCAGGGTAGCCATGGTCATACCGCATCCATTCGATAGCCGTTATGCAAGTAATATCTCCTGGTGGCCTTCATAAAACTCATCACCATACCACGCAACACAGGCATTCGCGATGACAGATGGAACCACCCACTACCGTACCGAAGATCGCGGCAAAACTTGGCGCTCATTCGAAGTCCCCGCTCCTCTCAGCTATACCCCCAAACCACTCGCTTTTCATTCTGACAAATGGGATCGCATACTCTACCAGGGAACTGTTTGTGAGCGAGTGGGATGGAATAATGTCTGCACCGATGTGGTGAGTACCGGCATGCCATCGTCAACTTGACGCACACTCAACCTTCTTAGACATACTACACCACTGATGGATTTTCCTCCATACCACGTGAACTTCTCAGGGACACCTCATCCTGTCAGTTCGCCCACAGCTCCAAGGACTTCAAGCACAGCGCTCATGAGGACCTGATATACTGTGTCGCATACGACTCATCTAGCACCGGAGGCTCAAACTCACTCACGTCTTCCCGACTCTATTCCTCTTCCGACTTTTTCCAAACTGTTAACATCGAGGACCTCGGCATCGGGAAGAATGCTAAAGGCGTCGCTGCGTTCGCGATTGTGTCCAAGTTCGCGGTCGTTGCGTTGAAGGACTTGACCACCGGCAACGATGGCGATATGCAACTATATGTCACCGTGGATACAAAGGAGTGGGCCAAGGCACGCTTCCCACGTGCATGCCATGCTCGTCTGCGTCAGAATGCGTATACCATCGTCGAGTCGACTATCCACTCCTTGGCCGTGGACGTGATGCTTCAAGACCAAGGCACGGTCGGGTCGCTGTTCGTGAGCAACTCGAACGGAACATACTTTGTGGAGAGCTTGACGAATACCAATCGTAACATGGCTGGATATGTGGACTACGAGAATGTGCACGGGGTCGACGGCGTTGGCATCGCAAACGTGGTTTCAAATGCTCAAGAAGTCGAGAGGAAGAATGCCCCAAAGAAATTAAGGTCGATGATCACGTTCGACGATGGTAAGCTACGTGACAGATTTCGCCCATGGTATATCCGCCTAACACGTCGCAAGGCAGCAGCTGGAGTTCCATTCGTGCACCATCGAAGGACAGTGATGGGAAACAGATTGACTGTGATTCTTCTGACCTCGACAAATGCTCATTACACTTGCACTCCGTCACTAACCCCCACAACTTTGGACCCATCTTCTCCTCCATTGCTCCCGGTCTCGTGATGGGTGTTGGCTCCATCGGGAAGCACCTTGCCCGTTACGAGGAGTGCGACACTTTCCTGAGTACAGACGCTGGGCTGACGTGGCGTATGGTCCGGAGACAGCCCCATATGTACGAGTTTGGAGATTCGGGTGCCATCATCTTGGCCGTGAACGACGAGGAAGTAACCGATACTGTCAACTATTCTACCGATTTCGGAAATACCTGGTGAGCTGAAGCTGTGAGATTTTCGCATGTCAACTAACAATGTCGGCGTGCGTCAGGAAATCGTTTACTCTTGGGGTCAACGTGCGCGCCAAAGCGCTCACCACCGTCAGTGACTCCACATCCCAGGGATTCATTCTCCTTGCCCAGCTCTTGCGAAAGGATCAATCGGAAGGCAACGGCCGTTATTCTGTCATCTACCTCGACTTCGCTGGTGTGCAATCCCGCAAGTGTGAGGACAAGGACTTTGAGCAATGGTATGCGCGCGCTAAGCCTGACACGGAATGTTTGATGGGTCTCAAGGTAAGTCCTGCAAGCACATTTGGCGGCGAGTACTTACGAACGAGTCCATAGCAATGGTATAAGCGTCGCAAGGCCGACGCAGACTGCTACGTGGGTAACAAGTTTGTCGACCCTATTGTTGAGGGCGATCGGTGCCCTTGCGAAGACCATGACTACGAGTGGTAGGTGTCGTTCGCGAGCAATAGGCATGTCTTTCTCGCTTATGAATTACCAAGTGACTACAACTTCGTTCGGAGCGGCGACAAATGTGTTCCCGCAGGACTTGAGCATATTCCGAGTTCTATGTGTACCACGGGCAGAGCCGATGAAACATACATGGGTTCATCAGGGTATAGGTTGATCGCAGGTGATCAGTGTGACGCGGGTCGGGGTGCAAAGAAAGATGACCTTGTACAGAAACAGTGTTCGCAGGGCAAGTGCTTTCAGCGAATGAATTGAGCAACAGAACTGATGCCTGAACGTAGCTGAACCTCAAGAGGGCGAGATCACCAACCGGATTGTGGGTCCCCTGGCGTGTATCGCGCTAATTCCCCGCTAACTCACCATCCAGCACCACTTCAATGCCAAGGTTGTCGAGTACCAGTTTTTCAAGAAATCGAACGTGAGCGGATGACAAGCTGCTCACTGAGCTCGCTGCTGACGTGGACCACAAAAGACCATCCTTATTTTATTGGACGACAACACTGTCTGGCAGTCAAGCAACGAGGGGCTCACCTGGGACCAGAAGTTCCCGGATGAACGCTTTTTGGCGGTCTACATGCACACTTATACTAACGAACGAGCCTATCTCATCACCCGGTCTGCCAAATTCTACTATACAACAGACAGCGGTCAATTCTGGCACTCACAAACTGCACCATCACCTCCGAACTCGTTCGGCGCATTGGCTCTTCGGTTCCAGCCGCGTCACGATTTTATTATCTGGATCGGTGACGTCGGATGTGAAGATGGCGGAGAGAACTGCCGAGCCCAAGCCCAATATTCCCGCGATAATGGACGGGAATGGCTGTTCATCGAAGACTATGTTCGTAATTGCGACTGGGCACGCGACAAGGAACTTCTCGTGGACCAGAACCAGATTTTATGCGAGTCCTACCAAACCAAGCAGGGTTCTCAGCACCTCTTTGGCAGCGACAACGCATTACAACTCATCTCCGGTAGAGATTACTACAACAAGAAGACAAAGCTTTTCGAGCACGTCGTCGGTTTCACGAAATTCTCGGAATACCTTATTGTAGCAGAGGTGAGTCTTGTGGTGTCATGACCGTCCGAGCACGCAGAGACTCGCATGGAACAGTATCTTCCCGCGAGGAATTCCCTAGAACTTCAAGTCTCGCTCGACGGATTGACATTTGCAGCCGGAAAGTTCCCGCCTGGCATGCGTCTCGAAACACACGTACGTCCAGGCCCCGATATTTCGCGGACAACTCGTTTATTGGCGACGACCCCTAGGCATACACTATACTAGAATCATCCACCGATTCCGTCTTCTTGCATATGACCACATCCGAGCGGCCGCACCCTTTCTGGGGCAACATTCTCAAGTCCAACTCCAACGGAACTTACTTTGGATTGTCTCTAGAGAACGCGAACAGGAACGAGTGGGGATATGTTGATTTCGAAAAGTTCGCTGGGTTGGAAGGCATCGCGTTGGTCAACATCGTGGCGAATCCGGCAGAGGCAACCCTTAGTGGGAGAAAGGTGCTGCAGACGAGGATCACACATAACGACGGTGGGTATTTAGGCGTCGGGCGGACGTGGGTGTCTGAATGGATGATTTCGTAGGCGGAACCTGGAGGCCCCTTGCAGTGCCCAAGGAAGATTCCCACGGGAAACCGTATGACTGCTCGACGACTGTATGTCACGCTCGTTTCTCAAAAACATGTTTGATGACGATATTTATTTTTTGTAGAGCTGTTCCCTACACATTCACGGGTATACAGAGCGTAGGGACGCACGGGCGACATACAGTAGCCCCGGCGTTGTAGGTGTCGTCATGGGAGTTGGCAATGTAGGCGAAGTACTTGCTCCATACACAGAGAGCGATACGTTTCTTTCCCGAGATGGTGGTTTCACATGGGAGGAAGTCCACAAGGATGCCTACCTCTGGGAATTCGGCGACTCAGGGTCAGTCATTCTGATCGTCAACGACGAAGAGCCGACGGACCACGTCTTGTTCACTACGGACGAAGGGATTTCATGGCGAGAGTACAAGTTTGGTAACGAGAAGCTGCGGATCAACACGATCATCACGGTTCCCGAGGATAGCAGCAGGAAGTTTATGCTCCTTGGACATGCACCTGGCTCCTCGTCATCAGCGATCGTCCATATTGACTTTACATCATTGACACATCGACTGTGTAGGTTCCCACTTGGACTATCTTGGTAGTGGGCTCACCAGATTTTTGTTTTAGGTGTGTTGAACGAAGATGATTCGCAGAACGATGACTTTGAGCTGTGGAGTCCTCGTGAATCGAGGCCAGAAGCGTGCCTCTTTGGTCATCAGGTTGTACTATACCCATCGTTGTTTGGATTTCCGTTCGCTAATAAACATTGTTCCCAGACGCTCTACCAACGCCGCAAACGCAACGCCAACTGTGTTATTGGCAAGGAGGCAAATTTCACGCACGAGTTTGTCGAGAACTGTGCCTGTGGAGTAGAAGACTTTGAGTGGTAGGTCTGTCACTTTATCTACTTGCCGATCTCGTTGAGATTTTTTCCATAGCGAATTCAACTACATGAAGGACGAAGAAGGGAGATGCATGCCAGTAGCAGGAACCACCGCACTTCCAGATGATGACTCCTGTCGGAATGGCGAGGAGTACTGGTACGAACGGACCGCGTACCGTAAAGTCACCCGTTCGACCTGTGAAGGCGGCGACCGGATTGACCATGGAGCACGTCATCTCTGTCCGGGATTCAGAGGTCACGGATTCCTGTTCTGGATGATGGTCATCATCTTCCCGTTTGCGATCACGGCCCTCGTAGCATGGTGGTGGTACAAGAAGAGCGGGCTTGCGAGAGGGTAGGTTTTCGTTCCATTGAAGCAGACGACGCCGTGACTGACACTGGCATTCACGTGTTCAGGACGATCCGGCTTCCTGGGGACTATGTGGGCGCGTACAGGCGTTCGGGCTCGAGCGTGGTCGACACACTAGCCTCCGTACCGTGGTTCCTCCTCGGACTGGGGGGTATTGCGTATGAATACGTCGCATCGAAGTTGGAGTATCTTGCCATGGGATACCGAGCTCGCCGTGGGTACCGCGACGTCCCTATTGATGAGGACGCGCAGATACTGCGGTTCGAAGATGAGGAATAGAACAGACACGTTGTAGAGAAGCGTAGGGGAGAGAAGCGCGCCATCTTTTTGTTTTTGTTTTCTGTTTTTATTCCGAGTGTTATTGTTTGTCACCGTATATTACTGAGGCTTTCCTTCTTTTTCTTTTCATTTCCTGCGCAAATTTTATATTTATAGCTGGTCCCGCTCAGCTCCACGCGTTCGACGACCTGCAACACTCGTGGCACTCGAAGCAAGGGTTGGGACGTCTCGAGCAAATTCTGCGATTGGCTATGGATGTTATGTTGCACGTGGCTCATGCATATCTCGAACCAAGACCATCCTGCGCCGTGGGTTCAAACCGACTGTTTGGGGTTGGGGGTCGCAGGGGACGGACCCTTATATGATCGGCTGCAAACAACTTGAAGGTTACGCCAATGGCCATTACTCCGTCTGCCATTCTGAGCCCCACTGATCGTCGTACAGCTCGCCATAAGTTCAGATCACGCCCACTGGGCCAAGGCACAAGCTATTACGACCGTTTGTCCATGCACTGATCGTGGAGCACATGAATGCACCCCATAGTACGTCCGCTGAAGGTTCATATATCATATTGCAACTCTGGTCCCACTTCAGACAAACCTTGCCCGTGATTTCGATCCCCCATAAATGGGTCCGTCTGATTACCAAAGTGACCATGGCTCCAAGAGGAGGCATGTGCTCCATCTTTGCAAACAGGTCTGTCCATCGTGTTTCAGGCGTGTACATAAAGATCTGGCTTGGGTGTCGACTCATCCCCAGCCTGACCGGACTCGTCTCCTACCCTCCGCCAGCGTCATTCTGACATGCCCCCTCACGTTCTCATCGCAATCGCCCTTCTCTGGGTCGCCGCTGTGCAGGCATCCCTTACCCTGCCCTCGGGGCAAAGCATCACGGATCTCACGACGTCTCAGATCAACCCTTATTCTCCGTATACTTACTACGCGGGTGCGGCGTATTGCGCACCCTCGATGACGCTCTCGTGGACTTGTGGCGGTAAAGCATTGTCGATAGAGTCATGTGTCTCATTGTTGACCTTGCCATAGGGAGTTGTGACAACACTGCTAGTTTCAAACCTGTGGCGGCGGGCGGGGACGGAAACGAGATCCAATACTGTCAGTTGCAGAACGGTTTTCATTCGTGAGGTAATTTTTTAACAGCTGACATCGGATAGGGTATGTAGGATACGATCCAAGTCTGGACACGGTCATCGTGGCGCATCAAGGAACTCAAGTACAGGATATGTGAGCCTGTCGCAATCACAGAGCACGTCATGCGCTGACAGGTTGATTCGGTAGTTTGTCGGTCCTCACTGACCTGGATCTCATTATGGGTGGCTTGGATTCATCGCTCTTCCCCGGGATTTCCTCCGATATCCAGGTGCACGCTGGTTTTCGGGACGATCAAGCACGGTATGTGTTCCTTCATCGCGCCTCGTCCATGACGTTCACGCTTCAACGCCGTGGCAGGTCGGCTTCTGATGTGCTTTCGGCTGTCCAAACGGCCATGTCCCAGTATGGGACCAACTCGGTGACGTTGGTCGGTCATTCTCTCGGTGAGCACTGCCATTCAGTCCATCCCCGAGGCTCAGTAGTTCATGATCTGCGCCAATTCATTTTTGCTCCTCTTTCCCGCTCGCACCGCCACCGGTATGTATCCAGGTGCAGCGCTCTCGCTGCTCGACTCGGTGTATCTTCCACTCCACCTCCCTTCCGGAACGGCGTTCCAGACCGTATTGTACGGTCTCCCGCGCGTGGGCAACCTGGCGTTTGCAGACTATATCGACGGCCACGCGAACCTCACGCGCGTCAACAATTTGAAAGATCCAATCCCGATCGTGCCTGCGGGGTTCTTGGGGTACGTGCACCCTTCTGGCGAGGTGCATATCCGAGAGACGGGCGAGTGGGCGGCGTGTCCCGGTGAGTTTGTTTTGCCGAGTGTCCGTGTCGTTCAGTGTTCACTGAGGACCGGGGGTGTTACAGGCCAGGATAATCCAAGTACGGAGTGCATCGTCGGTGACGTGCCCAACATCTTTGAGGGCGACATGTTGAACCATGGTGGTCCTTATGGCGGCATCGTGATTACCCCCAGCCCGTGCACCAGTTGGTGATGTCACTTGGCGCAGTGGTTGTATACATGGTTTTTAATGAAAATGACGCGGTCCCTCGTACCTTTGATCTGCTTCGTTTATGTACATGTATACGTCGGCATCTGTCAAGGATAGCTTCTCTGCTTGTAACACTGACCATCTTCGGTAGCCCGACAGTTCGTGCTCGGGTATAAATCGACTGTGCGTCCCTTTGCTTCAGGTACGGGCAGCCACCTGTCATGGTCGTTCTTCTCGCAGGCGCGCCCTAAATTATTGCGTCCATATGTTTGACATGCTTGAGATCTTGAAGCAGAGATCCGTCTAGAAACAGCTCACACTTCGACTTCCAGCGACCTGGACTAACCAACTTGGGCATAATATGTAACTATGTATGTACTTCAGTTTAGAAGTGACGATCATCGGAGGGACAAATGGCAAGCATAACTCGGTTGAAGAAGTGGACCATGAAGATTACAATGACTACGACGACGGTATGGTATATATATATGGTGCACACGGTGCAAAAGGCGATCAAAATTAGGTCGGGTATAACATAAAAAATAGACGGAAAAAAAAGTATACATAGAGAGAAACAGTGGCGCGACCCAGCGCGACGGTATTGCCATGTTGGCGTGGTGAGAGCACATCAAGTACCCCCACAACGCTAGTCTTCCTTCATCTCTTCATCGATCGTATCTTCATTGGCGTCAGCAAACCCCAGCGATAGTCTGAGGGAAGCACAATCCGAATCCAGCAGGATTGGCGAGGATAATGAAAATAAATTTTCAATGTTGTCCGTCAGTGAGCTTTTTCTCGCAAGAGGTTGGCGTGGCGGGGGGGCAAGGATGGCCGGCGGCAAGAGCGAACTACCGCACCTGGCGGTGGGGGAGGCGGGGGGAGCGGGAAGTGGAGCGCTAGGCGGTGGAGCAAGGGGTATAGGGCGAGGGATTTTTCGAAGCAGACTGGGGACGCTATTAGAACAACAAGTCGTCCAGGAGACGGTCTACTTACCGCTTAGGTTGACTGGATGGGCCACCCACGCTTCCACTCCTCAGTCTACCAAACAGGCTGTTGGTCTCGTGCGCTTCGTTGATGCTAGCAGCGCGATGACGCGTAGGAGACATGAAACCAGTGCGTTGCAACGCGGCTCCTGCGTTTCTAGCAGGCGATTTGATGAGTGCCATCGGACTTGAGCCAATGTTGATGCTGGAACGACGTCTGCGCATCCTGGGGCGCTCGGCATTTGTAGGTGCTGCCTTGGGGCATGGGCTGGTCTGGACGGGTGGTGTAGGTGTCAAGTTCAACTGGCGATCGACCAGATCCACAGCGCTAGCTGAGAGGGCCATAGGAGACGAGGGCAGCACGGGCAGCGTGCACTGAGAGACGCGTGGAGCAAGGAGACCAGACGAGAAAAAGGCAGAGTACGTCGCCATCGCAAACGCGTGTGGTGGTAAAAAGTTCAGGTTCAACGTTCGACTTCCACTTTTAAATCAGTGGTTACGTAATCAAAAGGGATTCCAGAGGATGTCACATGATCGTAAGTCTGTTAATCTTTTCTGGAGGGTTCGGTGTCGTCAACATGCATTGCAGAAGGAGCTCACGCACACTATACTTTTGCGCCCATCCTATTTCGGTCCTCGGATGCTCCAATTCTTGGAGTCCAAGCTGTACGCGGATGTGGAAGGCACGTGTTCAGGCGCATTCGGATACATCATAGCCGTCGTCTCCATCCTCGATATCGGAAAAGGAATGGTTATCAGCGGTAGCGGTCAAGCCGAGTTTATCACGCGGTATCGTGCCATCGTATTCAAGCCGTTCAAAGGTGAAGGAGTGGACGGTGTGGTCAACAATGTCAACAAGGTGTGCAAGTCAGCCACGGCTCCGTGTTCCCGTTATTCTGACACGTCAGCCGTAGATGGGCTTCTTCGCAGACGTAGGACCATTGCAGGTTTTCGTTTCGCAGCAAGTAAAATTGTCGGCCGTGTCTACTACTCTATTCGCTCATCGCACTTTAGCTTATACATCCAGACCTAAAGTTTGACCCCAACTCAAATCCACCGTCGTTTGCATCGGAAGATCAGGTATGAGATATTTGACTTCAATTTCTCCATTGTCCACTGAGAATCGTTTTAACGAGATTATCGAAAAAAATACTCGTGTCCGTCTAAAAATCGTAGGTACTCGCGTCGATGCCACGGAAATCGTGCGTCCTCTATTCCTATCCAATCACCCGTATTCACGTTGTATAGTTTGCTGTCGGAACTATCAAAGAAGATCATCTTGGTGTTATAGACTGAATTTGGCGCCAATATTTCTTTCTACCTATTCATCACACGATACGTCGACGCACGCTCACCTGCACTATAGCTTTTGTAACGCTCACTGTTCTATGTTTGGTGATGCTGTTCCCGATTGTGCGGACTGGTGGAGCGAGCCTATCTTGCTTCTCTTGCTGCGGAAAAACAGGTTGCATCGCATCCTTTCTCCTTTGCACTTGATGATGATGGAAGGACTCATACCTTGAGGTGGTCCATCGGCGGATACTTCCTTACTGAAATGAATATTCATATGCATGCTCTGGATATGTGAGCTGAATCGTGAAATCGATCTGCTTCGGTTATGCACTTGATGGTCAAGGACCGTGGGATACTACCTGTTGTCCTTGATACAATCGAACGTCCATTTAGCTGTCCATCATCACACTACGTGCGCTGCAAAAGGGTTCACACAAACTGAAGTCGAGACGCAGGCTCGAATGCCTTGTAGGTAACGGTGAGTGACTCGGATGTGCATGCTGGCGCTCACGGACACCTCGTATACGTGTGATGGATACCTAGCGTTAGCATCCTATTTCGCCATAACGACGGATCACAAGGGGAAGAAGTAATGATAGAATGTCATGCGTCACCGCATCTGAGCCACAAGACGCTAAGCTCGTTTCATCATGCATTACAGGCATGATCACGTTGACTCCTAAGGTGTGTGAGGAAATGATAGCCGAGTGCGTGTTAGCCTCAAGTGACTGTACAGCTGCATAAATCCAGACTCCCTATGATTAATTGGAGGTCGAGTTGAGTTTCACCTAAGTTGGGAGATTTGAGCGCTTGGGCATCGGCACTATCCTGCTCGATCACTACCAAGATCGCTAAGCTGTCCTGCATCGTCCTCGGTATTTCATATTAATATCTTGGTGTGTTCATCGGGAGCTATGACCTTGGATGGCAGCCCCACGTTTCCTAGCCGGGGTTTCTGAAAAAAATTCAAGTTGCACGTTCGTCGTTGGGTGCTAGTATGAGGGTTCACTCGATCTGGATGCATTCCATTCCCGCTTCTCGGGGTATCCTCTTCAAAAGCAGTCTCACTATTGAGTAGAAATTCCTTGAGCCGTTAGGTGACGCATGCTCACATAACATTCTGCCTCTAGGGTGGACCTTGCTTGTACGGTTTTAAGGCTTGGCATAGGTTCCCATCCCCGTTTCTATAAGTACCGTGTGCACAATGTGCCCAACCCAATCACCTGACCCATCTTGTCATATGCTACACGGGGCTTCTGCTTGTTGCCATCGTCGCTAATTATACAGCGCTTGAGCAAGAGTTTATAAGGTATGCTGTCTAACCTATCCACCATAGTTTGTGGATTCCCCGGGGATGATTTCAATGTTTTCTGTTGTCGCTGCAGCCCTTCTAGGTATCACGGCCGTTGAAGCCACACCCGGCCTCTCCGCAAGGCAGTCGATCACTGCTGCTTCGACGTCACAAATTGATTCCTACACTCCATACACCTGGTACGCAAGCACTGCATACTGTACCCCCAGCCAGACCCTTGCGTGGAACTGTGGAAGTACGTTCTCTTGGGATGTGCTACGAGTGCACTGGAACGCTGACTTACTTCCGTTCAATCAGCTAATTGCGCAGCTAACTCTGCTTTCAAGCCTGTCGCTTCTGGCGGTGATGGTTCTAGTGTCCAGTACTGTAAGGCATTATCTTGATAGGTGATAAACTGAACCTCACCCGGAGTATTGAACCATAGGGTATGTCGGATATGATCCAAATCTCGGCACCGTGATTGTAGCGCATCAGGGAACGAACCCACAACAACTGTAAGATCCGATTGACATGTGTTGTTACGTGTTCTTTCCTTAAATTGTTACTTTCCAGTGAGGCCGACCTCACGGACGCTAATTTCTTCTTGACTGGTTTGAGCACGACGCTTTTCCCAGGGCTTAGCTCCAGCATTCAAGTTCACAATGGCTTCGCGGATGACCAAGCCTCGTAAGATTTGTATTTTGATTCCCATCTACCCATTCAATCGCGACGACAATAGCACCGCCACGACCATCCTCGCTGCTGTGCAGCAGACCATGTCTGATTATGGCACGACATCAGTAACCATGGTCGGTCATTCTCTGGGTAAGTCTCATGGGAAAACGTGGATCGATAACTAATTTATGTGTCCATTCCATGTAGGTGCGGCGCTCTCCCTTCTTGACTCTGCGTACCTTCCTCTTTGGCTGCCCTCTGGAACGAGCTTCAAGACCGTTACCTATGGTCTCCCTCGTGTCGGAAACCAGGCGTTCGCCGACTACGTCGATGCCAACCTGTATTTGACCCACATCAACAACATGGAGGACCCCATCCCGATCTGCCCCGGTGAGTTCCTCGGCTTCGTCCACCCCTCCGGAGAGGTACACATCGAGGACTCTGGGGAGTGGGCAAACTGTCCCGGTAAGCCTCCTCACTTTTGGTTTCGGACACTGTACGACACGTGTGCGACGAACAGGCCAAGACAACCCAAGTACGCAATGCACGGTCGGCGACGTTCCTTACATCTGGGATGGCACCCTTGGCAACCACGATGGTCCTTACAACGGAATTACGATGGGCTGCTGAGTGATGCTGCGGGATTATGCCAATGTAGCTAGTTTCATAGTTTTTGGAGTTATTTATAGTTGGGTGTGTACGACTACGTTCTTCGACGGACCCATGTCATCTGGTGAAGTTGGTTACAAGCTCGATGACATCATGCGACTGACCCTGCCGCGAGCCTTTTTCTTCCGTGCATCTTCGTTTCAGTCCCAACTACCGTGCGGCAGATATAACGCGGATCGCGCAAAGCAATGTATGTGCGTGCTCACAGTAGAAATGCTCTCCCAGTCTCTACGCATAACATTTCTGCGTCGAGCTGACATTGACTGCTAGTCACTGAGTGATGCTTGTGGTAGGGGTGGCTCACGCTAAAACGGACCTGCAGGCGTAGAGCGCGTCATTATATGACCCAAGGTACGAATATGGTCTAGATCGTCATGGACCTTTTTCAAATGAACACCGCCCATGACGAGTTTCCACGATTGGAACATGACCATGGCCGAGGCAGAGGCCTTGTCCTTCAAGGAGTGGTGGATCTTTGGTTAATTCAGAATGTACTATATTTTTCTGATCAGTGGATCCTTGTTGTACAGACCTCAAAGGAAAGTTCCACTTCACAGATGGATTCAAACCATGTACTGTAATACTGTCGAGACGGCTATGGCTAAGAATGAGGTCGTTATCATCAGGAAATGGGCATCACATTAATGCAAGGCATGCTTGATATCGCTTGAAAAGGCATCAATCCTCGTCATATCGCCAGATAGTAGGAACTCACCTTGGGATTCAGCATACCCCAGGACAAGAATATGAGCTACCATCGACCAATTTGACGTCCAACAAACCGTACGGCTAGTGCATATCACTTCAGAATCGATGTAGACATGTAGTCACAAACGCAGAGAGTCACCTTCCCACCAGCGTGATGGGGTGGTGCAAAGATGCTCGTTATCACCGTGATCGATAATCTGGTCCTCGTCAACACGAAACACACGAAAGAACGGACCTTGGCACGGATGTCCTGACACCCGCTTTTTCCAGAGAACTTGCAGCATTTCCCGACAGATGCTGGTTCACGACAATCTACACAGCATCTACACAGCACAGGTGAGCTGTGAGCGCCCGTCAACCAAAGTAACCAAAAAAAGAACGCCTTACATATACCTCCGGGTCCCCGTGTCAACAGCGCTATCACCACACCCATTTAGCACCACGCACAACCAATCACGAGCCACACAGATCTCACGCACCTCGGCCAAGCTCCAAATGGAAATGGCACTCATGCAAATGATCCGACTCACCACTGTGCCGCCCCTGGTGCGCCGAATTCTTGACACACCGCAGCTGATACCTAGTGTCCATTATACATTACAAGCCTGGGCGAAGGATGGGCTGGGTACGACCATCGGGGTCAACAGAAGTTGTGTAGTAATGCAAGGCAGAAATGTCACTAGGTATAGAGCAGTGTTCAAATCAAACAGCATACATGTGCTCGTCAATGGCTCTAACTTGCATTAAAAGCCAAACAAGCTCTTCTTTGCTGGCATAGATGCCGACAGACTTGGTAACATTGTTGAGCACCTTGAAGTTGACTTTCGTCATGGATGTGTACATTACCAGGAATGAGGTTCTTTTACTTAATTTCAGGCTACCCCATGTAGTCCGCTTACACTCATATCATAAATCTTGTTACTTGATCTCAGTGACAGGGAGATTTTGATAAGCCTCCAAGGGTGGAAATATTTGAATCTGGAACGCCGGATTGACGTTCAACCTCGACCTCGCGCCGAAAGCAGCACGGTGAATACTTGGATTGCATCTTACTGACGCGTTTACGGTGTATGAGATGCCATCCTATGGCATATACTATACATCTAGCAACTCCAGTTCTCGTACCAATTCTTGGTCGTTGGAGAGCAAGACGACTTTCTGGGTAAGTACCTTTTTCCATTCTTCATGTCGACTGCTGGCGTACAACAAGAGGCAAAAGTAGCGGCGATCCTTGAGGAGCATGCCTCGGTCTGGGCTGCTTGTCCAATCGTAGTCGATGACACCGAGCGCCATCCTGGTATGCGATTCAGCATGCAGCGCTGCCCAACCTTCCGAGTCGAATGGGATCACCTCGCCAACGGATGCCGAGTGCATCCGCGGGGTGGGCTTGAAGCTCGCAACCCCCTCTGGCGGAAGGTTGATCTCGAGGATAACGACGCGCATGCGGAGACGGTCCAGATCGATGGACAAGGAACGATCGCCACACAGACGATAACGATGCGGAGTGGAGTCGAGCGTTTCATAGCGGTGGTGTTCCCGAAAACCCGAGGGAGAAGGTGGTAAGCCGGGGTGGTCTCGTGAGCACGGCCCGGCCCAGGCAAAGACGTCGCACTCGCCAGATCTGGGGATAACGTCGATCATCAATCGGATGAACGCCATTTCGCCCTCGCCGTAACGAACAGGAATGCGGGAATCAAACATCGCCATGAGGGAGTATGCCCTGTCCTCGACCGTGGTAGTATCGCGCCGGGATGCCCAAGACAGCTTATGCCTAATCCTGTCTGGGCCTGGCCAAAAGGTGCGCAGATCGTCTGTGGGAATCCCGGACGCCTTCGACAACAAACCGAGAAACGTCTCATCTGCCTTGTCGTTTTCGATGTAATCATTGTTGAGTGCCTTCCAGTTTTCTCCGTAAAACTTCATCCTCATCGGGGCGAGTAGTTCCGTCAACGTAAATCCTCTATAGAACCATGCGTCATGGCCCATGTCCAACGGGTCGGATGCACTCGCAAGGTGTGCGACGCACACATAGGCATTGCGGTACCAGTCAAACAAGGACTGGGCTGCCGTCTGCCGATCCAATAGATTCCCGTAGTCTATGCAGATGATATCCGCCCAAGCGAACCGACACCGAAACGACGTTTTCGCGATCTCACAGAATCGCTCCACTTTGTGCCAACCGGGACCAGTCCGTGGCGCGTTCGATACCATGTCACGGTACCGGAACCGATCCAAGTTTCGACGCCACGTATGTGACAGGATGGCGTACTTGACGACGCCTTTGACGATGGTCCTGATGACATCTTCCCGGCGCTGATTAGCATACGACGTATGTCGCTCAATGTCTGCTTCCTCGATGGACTCGATGACGGGTCGATGTGCATCTCTGATCGCGTCAATGTCTATGAGGCACAACCGCTCGAGATCGATGAATCGAACTGGGATGTTGTCTTTGGTGGTATAATCCTCGAATATGTCGAGGACTTCTGGGATGGTCATGAAGGTCTGAGGTCAAGGATTGTTAGAAGGATGCGTGGCGAATCAGGCGTTGTGCTCGTACTTTGCCTAGAGGATTGCGACTCGCAACCCAGCCTGAGTATACACTTGGATGGCAGCTGGGAATGAGAATTTCGCCACAAGGCGGCTATCGTCTGTATTTGGGATTCGTGGTGAGTCTTGACGCTGTCCATTTGCCAGTTCGCTGAACATGGTACGATGGCATGTCACCTAACCAAGCGCGAGAGAACTCACTTTTATTCAAGGAAAAGACCCCGCCACCAGACGTCGTTGGAATCTTTTACGACCATGTCTTCAATTACATGCCCGCCCACCTCCTGCACATCGACAACGCGCGCATCCGTCTGATCCACCGTGAAGACCTGTCTCAGATATTCAACTCCGACCATGTCACCGAACAAGACATCACCCAGCTCATGGCCACATCCCCGCCCCATCGCTCCAGAGAAGACACCATCCGCACCCTCGTCGCGCAAAAACTCAAATACGCCATCCTCTCGCATCGCTGGCTCGCGCAGGGCGAGCGGTCCTTTCAGTGGGTGATGGCACACGGACTCGACGCGCAAGAAGACGTCGGATGCGCCAAGTTGAAGCAGTTTTGTGCCACGGCGAAGGCGCTCGGGTGTAGGTTCGCATGGGCCGACACATGTTGCATTGATAAAACGAGCAGCGCAGAGCTCGACGAGGCCATCCGCGCCATGTTCAAGTGGTACCGCAACGCGGCCGTCTGCGTCGTCCTCCTCGCCGAGGCGACCAGCCAGCGTGGGCTGCGCGACGACCCCTGGTTCACCCGAGGATGGACCCTGCAAGAGCTCCTCGCCCCAGCCACCATCAAGTTTTACGGCGCAAACTGGTCGCCCCTCAGCGCGCATCCCAATGACAAGGCCAACGCTGACCTGATGCGCGTCGTCGCCGACATCACAGGCATCGAAGCGCGCAGTCTCCGCTACTTCAGCCCCGGTCTCCTCAACGTTCGGGAAAAGATGCTCTGGGCGTCGTCCCGGAAGACAACCCGCATCGAGGACGTGGCGTACTCGCTGCTCGGCATCTTCGACATCAGCATGCCCATCGCGTACGGGGAAGGCAAGCGCGCCTTTCGTCGCCTGATGGACGTCCTCGTCCACGAGTGTCGCGAATGGCAGATCTTTGCGTGGGCGGGACCCCATTCGCCGTATGCGACCGCGTTCCCCGAGTCGCCGTCTGGCTATCGCGCCTCGATCAGGGCTACGGACGCGCTCAAGTCCACCCCGGGTCGTCTCGTGAATACAAGCCGACCCTGGGACCTCCGCGTCGGTTACCCCTTTTATGCGATGACGAAAAAAGGACTCGAATTGGAGGTCTTGTTGGTGGAAATGATGCTGCATATATGCCGAGAACCGATCGAGGGAACGACGCTCGAGCGCCTCAGGCTCAGCCCCGGCTCGGAGAACAGGCGGTTCTTCGATGACATCGAGGTCGTATGCGACACTCGATTCTTGCTCTTCTCCCAGTGGGCGGTCGGCATCATCAATTACCAGACCGACGGGACGGGCAACCGTGGGGGGGTGGCGGAACTTGAAGCCAAAAGGGAATACATTTGCTTTTTCTTTGGAACTGGCATTTATAACACTTATAAAAAGTGGGAAAAGGTCGAAACCAAAGATGTCCTAACTATCCGTACCAAAGAAGTGTTGATAAAATCTGTCACGACGGTGTGGGTGTAGCGTTATGTTATGACACAGCATCGTTCATCCCGAACTCGTGGATCCACATGAAGAATAGGTATCGTGTTAGGCTGGTAGAAAACATAGCCCACTAGAGTACATGGTACTAATCTTTGAAGAACAGATAATAGTCGGTCACATTAGCAAAGCAGGGTCCCCTGCCCCAAATGCAATCCGCTCAGTAGCTCGGGGTTGAAAAGCCGCTCGCAGCTACATTTCCCTTGTCCGCCTTCGCGTCCAGAGACACCGCCATCGTGGACAGACCTAGGACTACGCGTGTGATGAGATGCCATGCACGACCCCCATCTCAGGCGACGACGCACCTCCACTTTTCTCTTTTCCCAACTCAATCTCGTCATGCAGACCGACTCTCGCATCCGCGGAATAGTTCAGGCTCCCGACCGCCAACGTCGGTGGTGTGCTCGCAACGCGCCACGTGCCCAGTCCGGGAAACCTGAACCCACGCGAACGGCTCTTTTCGACCAGGTCGTCGTCTGTCGGCGGCGCGTCCTCCCATAGGTTGACGCGCGCAATGCGTCGACTGACATTGCCGGCCCACACGGTGGCAAAGACGACACCAAATACGGCAAGCATGGTATTGACGAGCACGAGCTCGTTCACGATCACGACGTTGACGTTGCGATAGACGACGATCAGCTGAACGATGGAAAATAGAGACGGGATGATAAAGTTGGACAGCGCGATACGCGAGAGGGTGCGCATGCGCTGCGCAAACGTCACTAACGAGACCAGTTTCGGTTAGGTACGAGATATAAAGACGGCGATCGGCTGACCTCTGTTGGGATGTATGTTGCTGGTGACGCCTTGTCTATTTCCTCGATCCCGGATAGTCCACATGAATGCGATGGATGCGTATCTGTTTATAGGTTCCAAAACGTTGACCTAGTCAGGCTGATAGGAAAATGTTCGACTCACGCATTGTCCACTACCTGAGCGGACCATTCAATTTTCAGGTAGGGCGTCGATGCCCACACGATGGCAATGTTTTCTGCACCAAGGGGTCCACGCGCCGCATTCGCCAAAACTTTGGTGAAGATGATCAAGTTGACGACGCGAGCTGCCTTGAGGAGGGTGGGGAGAAACGTCAACATGGCGAAACGCGCGACACCGAGATGACTGAGTGGGTTGACAGAGATGAGGCGAACAAGCAAGGTGAGGTCGACCAGTATGGATTGAAAGGCCCCGATGAGCCCGATGGCAATGTTTACCTAGACGAACAGGATTCGTCAGCGGAATGTACACAAAGAGACGGATCGATCGAAAAGCACACACCGCCGTGGGCCACGGACTCAGAGGCGACAAGATGGCGTGAATCTGCGAACATCTCTCAGAGCGAACCACCTGTCAATTCGGGCCGAGCTCACTGCAATTGCATCGACCATTATACCCGTCGTAAACGCGAGGATGATGACTATTACATTGAGGACAAAGATAGGCTTTCGGCGACTTTGCGGGGTGGAAAAGTGGAACAATGCAATCAGGAGAGGCACAAGGAGCGTCAAGAAAGTGTGCCCAATCATAACCGAGTTTAACGAGGGATGTATGATGGCATTGAGGTTCAGGACAGGAGGGGATATAGGTCCACCAGGATTCGTGTCGTTGGCAGACATGGCTGAGGTGTAGGTTGGAGAACAACCTCAACGGCTACGTATATCTCCCTAGGGAAGGTTGTCGGATCAGTCGTCACATGGTGCTGTGAAAGAGCGACAAACGATGAGAAAGGTCGTGTAGAACACTTCAAACAGGACTTCCAGGCAAGGTGAGACGCGAGTCGTGGTAGGAAGAAACACGGAGCCACGAATGGTCCGACATACGCTGGGCCATGGGATTTATATGGATTGAGTTTACATCACCCATGTGCATAACTGGACCCGACTTACGAAACGGGGATAGAAAGGATGAATCTTCCACTGGAAGTGCATGTGCGCTAGAGTGTCGTGAGGCACTGCTAACTTCCAACAGGGACATCTTGATCCTCGAAATGGGCGCTGCTCGGGGAAGCATCCACTGTCGACTCTCGGCGCCAGTTGGATCAAGTGGAACGGTCACATCTTGCTTCCTGATGCAAATTGATCGAGTCAGCTATTCTTATACTATGATGTGCAATTCGGACCAGTAAGAGGGCTGGAAAAAAATTGACGAATTAGTACCAGTACCATACGGGTCAACACGTGGTCACTAGTGGAGATAAGGCTGGTTGGTCGGATCGCCGCATTTCATGTCCCGACTGATTATGATGCAGGTGTTACAGGGCTATCGGGGTACAATGATGGTCCATGATGATAACTTTACCAGCGAGGTTGAAATGTACACAATCCACTCGTGATCAGAGAGACACATATGCCATGCCCGTGAACCAATGCGAGGTTAGTAGATACATACACGTGCCAATGAAGGCGCGCGGCTGCACTTGGCAACCCCTCTATCTATAATCATTCTTCGGGTGGGTTTGCGGTGGCTGGAGAGAGGACACAGGAACGTCACAGCCTCACGTCCGTTCAATCTGACACGTTTTCAAGTTCTGGGCCCGCCGCTCCACGTAAAAGCTCGAGCTGCCATTCTTTTAAATCATCGTCTAGCTCGAGACGCTCGCTTCCATCCAGTACCCTCTCCCCTGACTCATGCCATGATCTCACGCGCTCTCGAATCTTTCTCCGCCGTTCCATACCGTGGACCTGGGCATCTGCGCGTGCCTGAGCGAGATTTGCCGCGGCTGATTCGGTGTGTCGTTGGACACGGTCCAAGTGAGAGCTGACAGAGCCCACCACTGCGATCACCTGGCGACCAATAAGCAAGTGGAAGACGCCAAGAGCAACAAGGCTAACGCCGAGGACCAAAAACGCAGCAAGGGTAAACCGAACTTGGGCATCGTCAGGGCTCCCATGCTGTGCGGCCTCAGCCGCCGCCGCCGATGATGATGGTGCTGATCTTGATCGGCGAGAACGACGCCGAAGCTCTGCATGTATAGCCTCGTCGCGATGATCACATGAGCTCGCACCGCTGTTGGAACTCGAAGCATTTTGACCGTGGAGGACATCATACGCGTGGGTGATGGCACGAAACTGGGCATTACGAACAGAAAGCGAAACGTCGTGCTGGCGGTGGTTCACATCTGGGTGGTACACCTTGACAAGCTCGTAATCTTGTGGGTCGGAGAAAGGGTTCCGGAAAGAAGAATTGAATGGCAGGGCAGAGAATGGGGTCTATGAAGTACTCACATCGTATCTTTATCTCGTCCTGTGATGCACTGCGTGGTAGGTGAAAGATTTCGTGTGGTGTTGGGTTCGCGCGGTGGGGAAACGGGAAGGGGTGTTTCGAGGATGTGCTGACTAGACGCGTCAAGACAGTGTGGAAGGTTTTCCGGCGGGTTAGCGCACTCCTCGCGACGTTGGACGGACCAGAGACATGCATGGCCGGAGCGAACCGCCGCAATTCACCCGGCGTATATCATGTCGTCGTTGACCGATCTCGACCAATCACGACTGAGCAACCAATTTCCGAACTCCGCCGGCGGGACATCCCTGCTTGATCCACCATACTATAGTACAACTGCCTACTAAACATCAGTAACCAATACGCTATCCTACATCGTGTTCTCCAAATGGTCGGTACAATTACAACTTGCTTGTTTCCGAGAACTAACCACTGGCATCAAGATCGTGAAATACTGAAACCCCCTTCGCTTCCTGCATCAACATCAACGCCTTTCTAGCCACGACGACGGGCGGCACCATCGGAGTGCCCGTAAACGGCCCATGGGGTATCATGTTGTCGGGAATCGATGCAGATTGGTCGACGAGCATCCTGAGCACGTCTGGTCGCTGTTGGAGGAATTTACTCTTCGCTGCCGGGAAGGGTCCGTAATTCATCTGCTGAATCATATCGTCGGTTGTTTGCGTCTTGGTGAGAGCGGGTGACGACTCCAATTCGGGTTGGCCATGGGAAGCTCCCTCCGCGGGAGGACTGGAGATCATATCCCATAACCTTGTCCATGTCAGGCATGATTTCAAGAGAAACACCATCAACTTACTGTTTGAAGATCGCGGTGATGAATGTCACGGGTTTCCTGGGATCAAACTCGACCTGGATATCAAACCACCGGCCTACGACGTATCCTTTGACAACGGCTGAAAGAGGTCCTTCACCGTCACCAGTTCCAACAATGCCACGGAGGGTACCTGAGAGAACAATTGACTTGATGATCACCGCGTTCGCACCAAACTCGTCAACTTTGTGCAGAATCGACAACGCAGCTTGTGACCCCTTTTCCACGCAAAGCAACGCTTCCTTTGCGGCGTCGAGAGCCTTCGTCGATCCTTTGGCCGTTTCGAGCCCTGCTTTGGCAGCGTTGAGAGCGATGAATGCAGTGCTATCCGTCAACCCTTCAATGGCTGCTTTGGCTGCCTGATAGGCGGCTTCGTTGGCGTTCTTGAACGCCTCGAGAACTTTGATAACTCTCTGTAAAGCAATGAACTCTCGTCCTTTTTTCACTCCCTGCAGGGTGGCCTCAGCCAGCTCGACGGCTGCTTTGGAGGTTTCGTCGGTTACACGCAGTGCTTCGGTCGCGGCTGAAAGAGCACTCTCCCCAGTCGACCTGGCGAGCTCCAAGGCTTGACGAGCAGCATCAACGGCAGCCACTTTCGAAAGGTATTCTGGGCCCGTCAAGACGGCACGAGCACCATCCAAGGCACGCATCGCAACAGCCTTTGCTTCCTCCAAATTCTTGATCGCCGCCCAAAGCGCCGGAATCGCGACTTTCTTCCAAAACTCGTACCATGGTGCTCGTTCATATTCATCAATGGTCCTCTTCAACTCGTCAATTTGATCCTGAATCTTCTGGACCTCCTGCTCCGCGCTCTCAATAGCCCGCTGAGCATCGCCATACGCCCTGAACAACTCCGCTTCTGCGCAATCAAGACGTCGTTGTGCCTCTTCAATCGCGTTGTCCATGCTTCGTTTGGCATTGTTGACCTCGCGCTGAGCAGCTGCCAAGGCGGCACCACGGTCTTGGTTGGCTTGGTTTACCGCCCTCTGAGCGGCTTCCAGGACATTGTTGTAATCATTGCGAGCCTTGTCTACGTCACCTTGCAGTCGAGATATCTCTGAGAGATAACGATCGATAATGGGCTGGTTGGAGCTCCGGACATTGCGCTCGTAGGACTCCCATTCCTTCTGAGCCTGTTCGACGTTTTTCCCCGCCTCCGCCACCGCGAGCTCCCACAACTTTTGCGCCTCGTTGACTTTCTCCCGTGCAGCTTCGATGCCGTGCGTGACAGCGACATTGGCAGCTTTGAATTGCTCGATGACCTGCTGGGAAATGTACTCGAGAATATCTTTTTCAAGCTCCGCACAGAGGGAAAAGTCGGCGTTAGAGAGCCGGTCGTGGATCGATCCGAGTGGTGTCGCATCGAGCTTGTACATGAACACGTGGGCGAATGACATCAACCTACCCATTGGATCAGTGTCGATGTCCTCCGAAAATCAACAATGCCTTACACATAGAACTTCAATGTCGGTTCGGGCAAAAATTGGATGTCGATGTGCGTTTGAGCCGTGTCGTCGAACAGGGTGACGAAGCCGTCGAGCGCGAGTTGTTGCTCGGAAGGGCCGACATGGCACTTCAGTTTTGCACCCGAACAGTTCGGACCGCGTACAGACAGAGGTCCGAGTTCAAAGTTGTCGATGCCTCCGATGATATCAACGGATTTTTGAGCCTTGTCGATCGCTGTCAGGATAGTCAGTTCCAAGCGTCGCTCGTGCGAGGCATGTGACCGTACTGCATTCGACCTTGGCTTTCTTCTCAAAGAGTAACATGTCGGCCTTGAACGAAAACTGTTGCGCATATGACGTATCTCCCAGCACGACACCACACGGGCATATGGACACTTTCCCTTGTTCGAACTTGAGCAGGTCATCTGGAATCTTGGGGACGTCTTGCTGTACCAGAGTGCTGGAAAACGTGACCACGTCAGACATGCCGAGCTTCTTCAGCTTTCCGAACAACGTTTGCCCTTTGTGAAACGTTCAATAGCAGACTCGTTTCGACAAACGGTGAGACATACGCTCCGGATCCTCGCTGACGTTCATCCCCAAGAACGCCTCGATGCTCCCAGTCATGACTCCCCCCGAGGTGCTAAACCCACTTTTGACCATGTCAGCCACGAATACAAAATATGCTCAAATGGGTGCTTGCATACCTTGGCACTGTGGTAGAGACCAACTGTCCGTATGCGATCTCGATCTCGAGATTTGCCTCGGATCCGATGTTCAGCTTATCAAACCTAATCGGCTTGACCGACCAGCCCTCCGTTCGTGCCGATGCACTTTCACCCACCGCGTTTGCCGCATGCACAGCGCTAAAATCAAGCGGGGTCGAGTCCTTCACCGATATCGTCACCCTAGTCGTGACGGCAAGCTCGATGGGATTGGTTCTGATTTCGAGCGTGATGGGAGACGTCACGATGCCGTGGCCAAGATCGATGGTGGACTCCGCAGGCAAGGCAACGAAGAGACTGAACCCAGAGGCCTTCGGCCACCTAGCATTCAACACGAGACCCTGTACATCCATGCGGAGCAGGTCGTTCAGAGCTGGAATGCGATCGATCACGCCGCAAACTTGAACACCTGGACAGGGCGTTGCCGTCAGTGGAACGCTGGCACCAAGGGTCAAGGTTGCTCACCTTGCCGAATTTGATACCCTGGGAATGATTGGCTGATTGGCGATTCGTCCTTGGATGTCGCAATCAACGCAGCATGCTTCAATGAAAAATCGACGAAACTGTCTTTGACCGCTGGAACAACATCCGAAAGGGCACTTGGCGTGTCCAGTTCTGCTACAACGGCCCATTCAACGTCATCTTCGCCAGGGTAGAGATTCACCACAGCTCCGACCGTTGGGGCAAGGAAATCGGTACCTAGCTTGCCGTTGAGCACGAAGTCGACCTCATCTTTCTTTCCAGCTTTCCAGAACGAGAGCTTCATCGAAGCGTCATGCAGTTCTACGTCGCCAAATGTAATTTTACCGCTGGATAAGGCACCAGACAGCGAAACCCCAGACGAGGAGAAGACCATTTCGGCAGACGCAGCCGTATAACCCGCAACGTCGACATCGAGAAGAGATACTGAAACGCCCTGTCCAGACCCGATGGATAGGGTGGCTGATCCGATGGTCACATCAAACTCTGGGAGTGTCAGGGGGTCGGAGAATATCGCGAAGAATATATCATTGATTTCGTCGATACCAAAGGGCTCGAGATCTGCTGTAAGAGAAAGCTGGCCACCTGTACCGTAAGTGCCCCCGAGGTACGTCTCCGAGCTCATATATGTGAATGACGCAGACACGTCAAACGAAGACGACTTCCAGGGAGAAGTCGCAGAGAACGTTGTCCCAAATACTACCTCTTCGAGCTATGTTTTTTGTTTCAAGATTGAGCGCATTGAAAACTTTCGAGAACCGACTTACTTGTAGCCCCTTTACCCCCACTGCATCTTCCCATGTTGAGCTGTGTCTTGCGTTGAGATTGGCTGTTGTTCCGCTATGTCCCATCTCGTATTCTAAATTCAATGGCACAACTGATCCCGGAACCTTCAACTTCATCGTCCCGGAGATGCCGAAGCCGAAGGAGAGGGTAGAATGAGGTTCCGGCGCGTACGAGAATCCTCGAACTCCCAGCAATCGAACCGCAATCGACGTCAACGTCAGTTCCGAGGATGGAGAAACAGTCAGATCAGGGAAGGTGCCGTTGAGGATGAAGCTGTGTATGTCGAATGGGCCACTCCAACGCAGTTGTTCCCCGAGTGAGGCGTTTATGCGGAGAGTAGGCGCGTCGATTTGCAGCGCTTTGGTTAGAATGTCGTAGAGTAGGCCGCAAGATGCATCGATGACCCAGTCAGCGCTGAAATGCCATCCGATAGATTTGGTCTTGTCGAAGGCATAGTTTTGATGGAAGATCACGACATTCCGGAAGATGATAGCATCGAACGGTGTACCCCGAAGGAGCGGGATGAGCATAGACATATGGAAATCTCCAAGAATGGCCACTCGCTCAATGGATGGAAGAACATTACCGACAATTACGTCTTGGGGGGCACGACCCATCCATTTCTGCAGATTACCGACCACAACGGTCCCAAAAACATCTACCTCTCCTTGAAGAAGGAAGCCACTCCGAGGGACGGGGGTGCCAGGTGAAATTGAGGCCCTGAAACGCAAGGTATCGTGAGTAATCGTTTCATCAGTTGTAGCGTCGTCGGGGGGCGGCTGAGCGATGGTAGGACGTTTGACAACGATGTCGGGGAGCTCTACGGAAGGCAAGCCATTGATCGCAGCGTTCCATGCAAGCGTTCCATGCGTGTCTGGACTGTTAGCCATGATCGATGGTTAGTAATCGATCACACTTTGACTTGGCTGCGAGGAAGAGTCGTGCCACGAGGGTAGCCTCAAACTGTGTTGGTGCCATAAGCAGTTACCAACTTTGGCCGCCTTACGAAATGTAAGCCGTTTTCGCCACTTAGGCTTCGTGAAGAATGACAAGGGCAGCTGGTAGATTTTTTTCATAGAACTTTCACCCCAGCTTGACCCCAGCGACGACTCATCCCGCTCTGAGAGTTGCCTCAAGGAAATGGGACAAGTTAGAGCAAGCCTGGAGGTCTGTAAATATGGCATGTCCCCCGACTCACCTGCGTCCTTGATGAGTCCTGCAGGGTTCCTGACCTGAAATTTGACATTTAGAACGAATGGGAAATGGGAACACTCTTGTTACGGTAAGCGTCTTCTCCCCTGTGACGTTTTTTGACAAGTACTGCCAGAAGTATATAAGCAAACGACCTATGATCTCTGTGGTTTTTGATGTTTGGATTTTCTGAATATCACTGCACTCGGCTCCACTTTCACACTCGTCACTTGGTTCAGTTTGGCAAGGACTCTTCTCAAGCATTCATTGACACCAGCGGCAGTTGGGCTGGTATCTGTTTTAGCACCGATTAGCAGTGCCAGATCATGTGTGTACTACTTCTTGTCAACATTTGTTCTTCTTTATAGGACGGCAGGCATCTATGTCAAACACTGCCTCACTGGTCCACATGCTACTATCGGCACAGGTGACTACACTAGTCACTGCTTCTGTTCGGAACGGTATTGATAACCTGGATAAGCCATGCGGTCACGCTCTTCAGGCCGGCATCCTCGTGGGGGGGGGGGTTCGCACAGGCATTCAATCATGGTTCCAGCACTTATCAACTTTTTAGATTATTTTTCTTAGTTACTATTGCACAGCTTTCCACCAACAGCTTTACCGTTAGGCACTCCTTCGGTTTACATGTTGAATCTACCAACAGGCAGAGTTATCCTGCAAAGTCAAACGGGCTAATCTTCAAGTTTCCAGCTTTCGTTCCATTTGGTTGTGTTCTCACTCAGCTCACAGTGGGTGACCTCCGTCAGGATCTTGAATTTCTGAATGGTATCACACGGTATCTGCCTAGTCAGTTCTAAACGTCGTTTGTCAACTAGGCAGCTTTGGCAACTCAGAGCTGATAACTAAACGATTGAATGACGTGTGACTGGTTTTCTGTAAACGCCCGCGACTCAGCTCCTTTTTTTGACAGACACGGCCCCTGTTTTGGTAACATCGCTGGCACTTTACTTTGAGCTTTGGTCTTGGTCAATTCTTGCAGGCAATCCCACAACAGCAGCATTTGGACCCATTGCAGCGTCGTCATTGCACGACCAAGCACTTGCATCCATTTTTGGTGCATATCCACACCGTCTTGCAACTCGCAATTCTGGCAACACTCAATCAGATTCTTACGTGGGTTTCATGAAACGCAATTCAAAGGTCAAGTATATATAGAAAACCATCTGACAGCTCTCGAACCGGACAACTCAGCTCACATGCTCGCTTGTAACCAAATGTGAAACTATAGACACTAGTTACCCACTTCCGCAATACATGCAATGCATAAAAGAGTAGGCAGTCACTCTGTGCTCTCAGAGGTCATCTTCGCAAGCTTACACTGCCGTGCGATTTCAAGGGGAAAGTTTTGCATACAGTTTAGATATGATTTTTGACAAGGGTTTGATTACAGCTCACGTGGGTTCAATTGCTGTCATCCGTGTGAAGGTACCTGATAGTTTTGACACCGTTTGCAATATGTATGTCATTTTCTGAGACTGAAGCTGGGTGATGACAAAACAGATGCAATGCATAAAAGCATAGGGTAGGTCTGTATCGTCAGAACATCATCGATTGTCCAAAGTGTCCACTCGCCATGCGTTTCAATTTGAACCTCATATCCAGCTACTTGCTCGTTTCTGTAGTTTTGGCGAATCCTGTTCTCAAGCATCGTGACACACCTACTTGCAACCTGCCTGTCGAGTACAGCAATAGCGAGGTTGGTGTGATACTAAAACCAGGTGACGTGTGTTGTGGACCAATGTGACTGTGTCTTGCACAATCTCACCCCATTTTATTTCAACAGGAGACAGTCTATCTCGTCCTTGCAAATATTGTCGTTCCGGATGTTATGAGTGACAGTGGTGGCTATGCCAGTGCCTCTGTGTGGGTTGGTATCAATGATGACTCTTGCGGTCATTCTCTTCGGGCCGGCATCCTCATGGAAGTTAACGGTGGTGTGCCTGCTTACAAAGGTAGGGAATTAAACAATCCTCCCATGGTTTGCCTCAGTTTTGCATTGTTGTTAGCTTTCTACCAGCACTATCCCCAAGATCCGATATACACAGACTCGACAATCTCTGCCGAAGACACCCTCCATCTCATGGTCCTTGTGCCTGTGCCAGAAGAACCAACGGTTGGGTATGCAGCGGTTACTAACTACAACAACATTAATTCCAGTTTCTTACAAGTTATCAATTCCACAAGCGGGCCATTCTGTAGGGGAAGTGCAGAGTGGATTCTGCAAAGTCAAACTGGGGTTTCTCTTGCAGACTTTGGCGATTTGACCTTTACAGATGTCATGGCGTTCAATGAGAATATGGATTCTACTTCGTATGTGCTCACTGAGGGCAATGTTACTGTTACTGATGTAAACGGAGGAGCCGGTGTCATCTATCCCCCTAGCGAGAATTCATTCACTGTCAAATACCCATGCGGCCTGTAATTTTAGACAATCTTTGTCAGATTTTGATACAAATGTGGTGTTTTATTTGCCCTGTAAATAATAGCTAAGCTCGTCGCATTCTTCAATAACTTGCTTAGTTTGAGAATACCCTA
>JBBPMK010000226.1:0-36154 GCA_038090295.1 Boletus semigastroideus
AACAGATCTCGGACATACGAGAGCCCACCGTGCTCTCGTACTGGAGATGTCGACCGTGTAAGTTCTGGCCCAAGTTCTGGCCCTGATCGATCTACAGGATCGGCATGGCTATCTTTGGCGCTCGTCTTGGCGTGGCTGGGTTGGGCGTCTTGGGCGTCTTGGGGCGCTAGTTGACTCCCGGGAGGTAAGGTTGCAGCTTCTTCTGACGCAACTTCTCTCCTTGATCGCTTTCGCGATGGTCCCTCTTCAGGATCAACCTTGGTGGGTCTATGTTGTGTGGCAAAAGCAAACATGAAGAGTAAAAGTTATTCAATAGTTGTCGAGGATCCAGGTATCCAGAGAGCAATCCCACTTATCTTACTCTCTTGGGTACCTGGACCCTCAACAATTATTGGATAATTTCCTCACTCTTCGCGTTTGCTTTCACATTGTGGGCCTGTGTGTTGTGAGCATGAGCCTCGGGGTGGGTGAGGGAGCATGATGCATACCTTGGCAAGCTTTTGAAGCTTGGGTCGAGACAGCTTTCGGAGAGCTGCCTCACTCAGATCTTCATCATTCGTTGTCGTAGCTGTCTTTGGGGCCGTTGCTTTGATTTTCAGGACTGCTTTCGGACCCCCAGACTTCGCCTTTCCCTCTGATCGAAGGTGAACCATGATCGTATGTGATGTTGGAGTTCGAAAAGGTTGCTGATGCTGATGGATGGGAGGAAAGGAAACAATTTCAGACCACCCAGGTGTGTGTTTACAATATAAATCGCGTCGGAGTGGACCGTAGATGAGAACAATACCACCACACCCCAATTTGGGGCAAGGTCAAAGCAACCGCAATTTCTGTCAGATACAACAACGCACATACACAGGTCCCTGAGCTTAAACTGATGGTAAGACCCAGCACGACTGACATTGTATTTTGAGGCAGCCCTACATACAAAATGGTTCAATCTATCGAGGCTAACCGGTCGGATGTCATTCAAGTGGACAATCCCGAGACTTGGCGGATTTCACAAATGTGGACCCAGAACGTGACAAACAATGCAGTGGTGAGGCATCACCTCGCGCTGCTTTGTGTCGGGGCTGGCACCTGCCGGCCGGGTTCAACAATTATGTCTGGAACCCGTGAACAAGAGCAAGGACTACGCACCTAGACGTGCTCCCTACAATTCCGAGTTTCCATCCTCCATCATCGACATTGGCGATTTTCTCCAGCACAACGTGGTACTCACGCTGGATAGCCCAAAGCTTCGCGAGCTCAATTGCATACAACTTCAGTCCCTCGCCCAGGTATGCACACGCGATCCATCCTTGTTCCTTGTTCTCACCCACCTTGTGTTCTGCAGCGAGAAGTCGTTCGCGCCATTTGGCAAGACTGAAGACATCATCCACAAACTTGTACAAAAGCATCCTAAGGGCACTTCAATCCCCAGGTAGGCATCTCTCCGTTCTTCCTAGGTCTCAATTTCACGCGCTCACGGCACCTGACCACAGCAAGACAGACTCGGACATTTCAGGATCTGCCTCGGACGTCCCCTCCCAACAAATCATTCTCAAGATACCCCGCAAGGGTACGCCTTCGGTCCCGTTGGCATTAGGAACGACTTGTGGCCGTAAGGATCTCAAAGGTACGCCCGGTCTTGACTTTAGCATCAGCGATCGCCGCTCACCGTTTAATCTAGGTAAAAGCAAGCAAGTGGCATCACCCTCCCCTTCCAGCTCCACAGCAGCTCTGGAACTCCACTGTCCCGAAGGTAAATAATCGGTGTCCCCAGGAGGTCAAAAACTCACCCCTCTCGTCGTGTCTATTAGATTGTAGTGAACCTCGGCCCCAGAGCGAAATACCACAAGACAATCCCGCCCTCTTCTCCGCGAGAGAACCATCCCATAATCCTCCGCTTTACCAAGCTCACAACGAAACCCAGGAGAAGAACAAGGACTCACGCGACGCTGCTTCACCCTCCGAGACCTCCAACCCCGGGTGGCGTGCAAAGGAAGAAGAAGACCAAGACGACGGCTACGGTGACGTCGGCTACCCCAAAGGCGCACCAACCCACTACATGGTCGTCGACGCCCTCCGCCAATTCACCACCCTCGTCAACACGATCCCCTCCATGGAGACCCGCATCGCCGAAGGCCGATGCCTCCTCCACCGCACCGGAACCCGGCTCGATAAAGTAATGCCAGACGCGCGCGAATACCTCGAGACGTTTCTGCTCGGCAAGATGAAGCAGAAACGGGAACTGTGGGACGGGGCGGCAAATATGCCGAAAAGGGACCGCAAGGTGCGGACGGAATGGTTGAAGGCGGAGCGGAGGGCAGAAGACGAGAGACGGTGGAAGGAGACAAACGAATTGTACGAGAAAAAAGGTCTCCGACCAGAGCCGTTGGAGGTGTTTGTGTACGTGTGTGGATTGTCGGATGACACGCTTTGACTGACAGACCCGGCAGATCGCAGAGCGACGAGGAAGCCATTGAAAGTTTGGAGGCTACGCCTGACAGCAGCATCGGAGTACAAGAGCAATATCGCAGTGCGGTCGCAAAAAGTAATACATGGCGGTGAAAAATTGTTGAAACAAGGTAGTACTACTACTTACTTCCCGCCGATTGCGCCCGCTGTGTTGGCACTGCCAAGCCCGTCTCAGAAGTGCAAAGTCAGATTGTTAGTGTCGCATTACATCTAAGAGGTTGATCTAGGGACATGAAGATGGCCTGTTGCAGTGGCCTGATTGGCGTCATTACAGCCGACTGTATGCCTAACTCTGATGAGTCGGGAGCGAAGCGCGACGTCCGTGGCAAAACTTGACACACGCGCTGTTGGTTTTCGTGAATGCGAAGTTTCTTTGATTACAAAGGGGTTAACGGTGAGCTTCAAGACAGGCACCCGAGACCCTCAACTACCTGTACTGTCATCTTCCCCATGGTCACCAATAGATATCGTACCGGGGGCAGGGAACCATCCCCACGTGGCCAAGTTGACTCGAAAGTCGCCCGTTCTACCGCCAGTGACTTCGATACCCTCCGCCTCGAGCGCGTCGCGTTGGCGTTGTACACCTGTCGTTCCGGGGCCACGCGAAGAGATCGTTCCGGCCGCTGAGATCACTCGATGCCATGGCACGGGCGGCGTCGCGTTTGGGGGCAGGAATTTCAAGGCTGTCGACGTACGGAATTGGCAATATCAATAAAGTCCGAAGCAACAGAGTGAGGAGGCGAACCCTGGCCCACATGTCGCGAATGTCGAGGCATGCCCATCAACTTGGCAACGTGACCTAGGTCATTCATGCAGTGAAAAAAGTGATTGGCAGATAGGCTCTGGCTACGCACTGTAGCTCGTTACTTTTTGTGGAGGAACTCTGTGCCAAGCAGGGTGAGAGGCCTTCAACATAACTGAGCGGTAGTATCTAGAATGGCCTACTGTCGCACGATATGGTATACCTGTGTGATCAACCGGTTTACCTCCATCGAATATGATGGTGGACTGGCTACTCACTGTGGCATGAAACTCTGCGCTATCCATCACTTTGTTTTGGTCCAGGACAAGCAAATGTCGGGATTCACCGAGGGTGACCCACACTGGACATCAACAAGTTTGGCTTGTCTCGTTCTGCGGTTCGGCGACCCGACCAGTTCGACGTTGGTGTAACATCACGGTCTGGTTCACGACATCTCTCTTTCGAAACCATGATCGTCTCCTCTGGGTTCTCTCCTTTTTATCGTCACCCAAATAAGATCCGGTCGTCACTGGCACACGGAAGCGACTCAAAGTACATACCATCGTGCTTCGTGATCTGATACAGATACCGCACAACTCGACTTCCCACCATGACTACTAGTCCCGAGTTCTTGATTCAACATGCGTCCAGCAGCACGAGGATTGCAACACGCAACCTTTTGCGGATGCTATCTGGAGAGGCTTGGCCAGGGTACTTCCTCTGCAGATCTGCGCGTCGCGCCTCGACTCAACATCAGATTGAAATACCTATTTCGGCGAATACACTGGCATCATGGACCCCGTGCAGTCTCTCACCAGCGCTTGGCATATGCACCTCGTTTGAATCTGGTGACATCATTTGCTTGTCTCTGCGACGGATTGAACTCGTAGCTTTCCCTGCCGTTCTTGTCTCTCAACCTCCAATCCCGCATGGTGTTGATGTGTGGGTCAAGCAGGGGTAGTGTGGTGCCCGGTAGGTACCTTGTGGTCAATGGAGATTGCGTCGGGGGCCAAGGAGACTTGCAATACCACATCCACATGGTTGGATTCAAACCAGACATAGACAATGTATTCATGCTGTTCTTATTTAAAGATGCCAAGAACACAGGCCCGAGGTTAAACACCAACCATTTTAGCCAAAACGGGTTACATACATCGACGAAACAGACAATCGGCATATCGAGAGATGAGCGTTATCCGTGGTGGTGGCTTCATGGTAAAGGCAGAACAACCGGTCTCCTCATAGCCAAGCAAACATCAAGATAGACGGGGTCAGATTCAGGCGTGATGATTCCCCGTCGTATACAGAAATCAACCAACGCCATCGCAGAACTTGGCTTGAACTGTCCTTTGAGCACGCGCTGCATCACTTCCTCGACGTCCATCAACCAGAACGCATCGACCTCGCCGTCCTCGGCGGTTGTACGCGGCATGAGGGTGCCATCGTTGGGAAGGCGGAGCTCGTAGAGGTAGTAGATACCGGGTAGGATCCATTTTGCGGGAGAGCGATTCGTGTAACTGATCATTCCCGTAGAACGCACGTATTTTCTGACGAAATCTGGTGGAAAACTGGCTTCTTCCGTGCATTCACGGATGATGGTCTCGTTGGGGGTCTCCCAGAGTCCCATTCCACCTCCCACCGTGCAATCGTACAGCCCAGGCCACCTATACCCAAAGCAGGTCGGATTGCGAAGAGGATTTGGTTGAATAGACCCACGTGCTCTTTGACAGTGACCGGCGAGGAATCCAGAGCATTGTTTTACGCGTCACAGGACAATCATAGAAAGCTGGATCCGTATCGTCAGAACGCTAGCAGACAGCAATAACAAGCTTACCTGTGAGGAGACAGCCAAAGTTTGCAAATCCAAACAGAGGGAGTGCAGCGCGCTCGATTCCGAATGCAACATTCGACGAAGGATCTAGACGTTCCTCTCGAGGAATATACACCGGGTATGTCTCATTGCTCCAACCTGACGTACTCCATTCAAATCATCCGACCGTAGCGAACGCTGCCCATACTTACCTTTCAAAATGTCCGGAAAGAGATTTCTGCACTTCCACCTTTCCAAAACGACACGCATAGCCTCTGTCCTGGTCTCAAAGTCAGGTACGTGATCCGCGAAGCAGACCGCCCGTGGGCTATCGTCTGGTCTACGAAGTACGTTCCAGGTCGTTTGCTCCCCGCTTTCATGGTGGTCTTCGAGGATCTCTTCCACGACTTTTGGCCTCAGGAAACCAATAGGGCTGGAGAGAGAAGTCGAGCGCAGGAACATTGGAAGGAGCTGTTCTTCCTCTTGGGATGAGACCGAGCCAGCATTGCATGACGCACGATGAGATATGGTGGGGTTGTCAAAGGGACCAACAGGGAGAGTGAGGTTGATCGCAAAGCGTACCAACAGTAGTACGTGGCGGTGCGCGGCATTGATGGTTCGACAGCACGACGCCGAGATCATGTCTCCAATCAAGTTAGTCGTCGTCCGCTTCTTTTGTTTCAAGTTTTATTACTATTCGACTAGGATCACCGAATGGCCATGCAAAGCTACATATCAGGCGACTCGCTGTTATCTAATATACCGCGTGGACTAGTCGTCCTCTCAGTGTCTCCCGCCGCTTGGCACGAGCTTCCATATCACCGTGTAGTAAGCGGTGAGAGATACGGGCAGCAGTCAAGGGTTGGCATAACGGAGTACAGGTGAAAGAATACCCTTGGTCACGGTATGGAAATCGTCTGTGCTTGCGAGGTGCGGAAGAGGGATCGTTTTTGGCGCGTACTATGAAGAGAAGTGGTGACACTCCGTTGATTTTGACCGGAATACATGTTATGCGGCGACCATGGAGCTTGTGGTAACTTTCGATGATGCAGGGGAGCATCTCGTGGTTGTAAATGTCCATGTCTGGCCAGTGGCGACCGGGCCACGAAGTATCCCCCAATGATGAGTACCATGACTGTTTCAACAGAATATCAGCGCAATGCTTGAGAGAGAGCTGTTTTCAAGATAAACCCAAGTCACGTGCGGTCAGCTGTCAAACCACAACCCAGAATTCGGCAGCCATTCCTCGAGTCTGCAGATGCTTCATTTTCTTCCGACCAAGCAGATTCCTCCCAGATAGCAGCTGTGCCATTGGATGCAGCCGACTTTGCAGCTGATCTTTCCATGGCGTTCATGAGTGGTTTTGCTATCCCTGGCGGACTTTCCACAATTCCCGATTTCATTGTCACGGAGGCCACTCAATTCACCACCCAGGACCAACCGCTTCTACTTGTCGAAGTCAAAACTAACGATCCCGGAAGGGAGTCGACTTTGAGGACGCACAAGTACCAAACGTACAGATACATGGCGTCCCTCGCAAAGCAAACGGAGAAGGCCAAACTGATTGGGCTAATGATATGCGGTTCAGACGTGACTGCCTTCAGGGTAGAGGATACTGGACCTGCGATTCAGATGGAGGGTGAGACCCGTGATGCCAACAGCACAACCATCAGGTGGCTTTTGCTGGATATTGCTGAAGAGAATTGGGCATGTTAGAGGTGAAACAATCAGCGTTGGCAAATGCAATTAATCATGCCGTGTACATGATATACTTGTCTTTCAGCTGTCGAGCAGGGAAAGAAACTCGTGCTGGTTATTCAATCACACTCTCACTTGTCTCGTACCCTGTGCTCAGCATCTCGGTTAATTGTCGACTCTATCGTAGATCATCCCTCGCACAAATTTTGTCTCATTGCATGCCATAGTGGTCAGGACAGCGTCATGGAGCAAGTGCGTGGTCAACTCGAAGACTTTGCAGTACTGTTCTCGTACGGGCGGTTTCATCGGAGTGCCATGTCACAGTATAAAAAGAGGGAATCCTGACAGGCAGAAATGAGAGGATATCTGAAAAATTCCCAGAATTCTCCCAGAATTCACCTGTCAGAGAACGTCCCGGAGTCGAAATGTAGCAAAGCTTGCGGGACACGAAATTCGCTACAATGTCAACATAGTAAAATTGACTTCGAGTCACCTGACCTAATTAAACGCGTGATTGATGGACGCGTTGCTTGTGTCCAAGCCATCTACACTGTGTGGCAACAGATCTACCCTATCCCGGCTCGTCCAGAACCACGCATACAGTGCCTCTGTGCACGTTGTGTACTCAATCCCACTGGGTTCGCTTACCAGACCCGCCAGGTTGTTGCAAAACACCAGAAGAAATGGCCACCTGGCGTTCACGGCCATTCACACACCGACTGGGACCAACAAGATGACCATGTGCAAGATGCCGAGGGATCCGTGCCAGGAACGAGCAGACCAGGACACTTACCACCACCACCTGCGCAAGAAATGTCAGATCAAGAGGACGAATTTGGCTGGAACTTTGGTGGGGACGATCCTTACCAGCGGTTCAACACCCCCTGGGCCGAGCGAGACGGAGAAGATGGCGAGAGGTTGGGTGACCGGTCAGCTGAAAATGGCCAGCGTCGACATGCTTACCCGACTGAGAGACCCGAAATTCGCCTTGCGTACCTTAACGCGGTCGTTTCAAATGTGTTCGGCAAAGCTTCGACACAAGACGCAACCGCATCATTAAACTCGACACTGGATAGCCTCCTTGTCGCTGGTGTACTTCCAGAACATCCGCGACCTGTCCGACATCTGATTAGTGCGAAATGGTGTCTTGGCATCGACCCAGACCAGTGGATCACGCAGTATACGATCTGTCCAGTATGCTGGAGACACGTTACACCAACGGAACTCCAGGCAATGCCCTCACCTGAATGTCCAGTCAAGGATTGTACTGGAATCCTGTTCAAAGAAACGACCGATAGCAGAGGACGACGGGTTCGCGAGCCCTCCCGGATCATGCCCCACACCTCCCTCATTGGAAACTTACGACGGATGTTCATGCGACCTGGTTTCGCCCAATTACTTCGAGACAGCCGAGGAGATCAGCTGCGACGCAATGACGACCCCAATTTTCTCATGACGGACATGTACGACGGATCGGAATAGCATGAACAGCAAGTCAAAACGATATGGGAGATTGGTGAGTTGGGGACTACCCGAGACCGGAAAATCGACCTAGAGAATGTCGATTCGACAAGACCGACAAGCCACCGTTATGGTCTCCACCTTACGATGAATATTGACTGGTAATCTTCTTCATCCCATTGCTTCGCTCCTAACAGTTCTATTTAGGATGGGCATTCTTGATAACAGGCCTCATTCTTCAGGCCTGATCTACTTTGCAATCAACGACCTACCTCGTGACTAGCTGAGGTATCTTTAAATCAATGTCCTTTGCACTGCGATCATGCCCGGTCCAAAGGAACCTGATGTGCGACAGATCAATCATCGCTTAGAGCCTTGTGTTCGAGAGCTTCTCAAGATGAAGCACAGTGGGTTCGGCTTGTTATAGTTGCTGTTCTGCCTTGAATAGCCACGCAATCGATGCCCGTGTATGGTGTGGGAATGCGAATCCCGAGGCAACGGTCCAGCAAATTCCAGTACTTGATATTCTATGGTAGATTGAGTTGGTATTCACGAGAAGTCGTGTAACTATCTAAACAATCGACGAGCAGAGATTGATGGGTGTATCTACAGGGGACTTTCGTAGATTCTGGAAATCTGCCGCCAATTTGCCGCTCTCGGATTCCCTGCATTTATACTGTGCGTGCGTCATCTCGTGCGAGCTTCTCCTTGTTAGTCGTCCGCGTCAACTTCCATTCCACCAGAGCGTTCCACACGCACCCACATCCATCGTCTCCGCCGCCAGCATACCTAAGGCCAGATCGCGCACAATTTTGGGCGCGGTGGACACCTAGAGGCACCCGTCGCTCTCGCTCAAATACGAGCATCTCCAGTCCCCAGTTCATTTCTGTCCTCACGAACCAGTTTGGAGCCAAGGTCGTTGGACGTGAGCAATACATGACAACGTTGACTGCCAAGATGAATCGTGGGGTGGCGTTTGGAATGTGTTGTCACCATTTGGGATATCAGAGAGCGCGAGAACAGATCAGGCGTGTCTTTTGCCTTGAGAGTTCGTCTGACAGTGAGCAGGTCTGATGGTGATGCCGCGGACGCCCATCGTGAGGTCAAAAGATAGGGAAAGTACGAATGCTGTGTACGGCCACCACACTCCCTCGTCGTACATTTACGCACATGTTGCCTTTCTTGCCTTGTCACCAGAAAACCCCACTCCTCGAGTCCCACCATGCACCTCACTTCTGAATCTTCTCGTTGTGAAGATTCATTTTAGAGGCTTCAGTTTAATTGGCCACAGACGTTGGCTTGCTCTTCCTCCCGTTGGTGGTTCTTAGTGCTGAAATGTCATCTCATGGACCTAGTTATATTTATTTATCTACTACTGTAACTGCATTTCGTGCACAAGATCGGAGAGTTCACTCTGTAATTGGCCCTTCCCCCTTCCTATCCAGTACCACGTACGATCGTAAACGAATCCACGTCCCCCGACGAGACTTGTGCTACAGAATGAGATGTGCCATTGGCATCCACCCGGACCATATTAACGAATCCGGCATCCTGAAGACCATATTTTTCACTATTCGGACCAAACGCAACAGTATTTGTGAAAGTGATTGGGGTGAAATGTGCGAAAGGAATAGGTTGGCCCCCCAAGCTGAAATCTTCCACGATCCACTCCACTTGTGTCGTACAAGGCGTTACATCATCAGGACGGTCGACAGTCATGAAAATCATCTGCTTCTTGGTGAAATTGTCGATCAAAAAAGTGCCAAACGTATTGTTTGAAGACGAGTTCAAGCCGACCCCCATACGGACGACGTCTCCAGGAGAGAAAGTGTTGGTTGTTGAGATGTGTGTTCCGGGGTGGGGATACCACTCGTACCAAGCTACATGTGGCAAGAATGATACATTGAGTGATCCATGCATGGTTGAAGATTTCCCTACCGGCATAAGAGGGACTATTGCCGCCGACAGAGAGTTCTAGTCCCACCTGAAGAATGCTCTCACACGTGCCTGAACCGCCCACACCGACCCAAACCGAGACATTTGGAATAACGATGGTCCCAGCGATGTCACGGAAGGATCCCTGTTCAGAATAAGAAATGTTGAGATCAAGAAGGATAATGTTCAAAGGATCAACAACACATTTTCCAACACGGCACCGGCCCAATTAAAGGAAGTAAAATTCAAGTTGGCGTTTGACTGCCGTCCAACACGCTGGGAATGATTCTTCCTTCCATGATGTGTGAGAACCACAGAAGTGAACAAGAGACTGGAAATGAACGGGAAAATAAAGTGCATGGAGAGCAGGAACTTTGGGCGATTATCTGCAAATGATCCAGATATCAATGTCCAGGACTGGAGATCGAACGTAGGTATCAACTTTATAGACTCTAGTGTTGCTATCAACGATCCGTTCTTCCCCATTAGGACCAACCAGTTAGGCATCTAGCTCCAGACTCGCCCGGACGCACAGACCAACAGCGATGTGCGGAAGCTTGCAGCAAGATTAAAACGTGCCAAACGTCTGGAGCCGACCCCGATACGGATTGCGACTCGGTAAAGATTGTGACATTTGGGATGATTTCCGATGAGTCCGGATTCGAAGCCAGTCACACGTGGTAACAACAGTGATCTATTTTGATGTAAGTTAGCAGATTTACAACCGGGGGACACCTCAGTGAGACGTGAGTCGATACCCGGTATGTCGAGTCTGCGTTGGGTGTCAGTTGTGGTATGCCACGCGCCAGACAAACAAACTCACCAATATGCGGGAATTGGGCGTCGCGAGTCGAAACTCGGCTGGTACTCATGTCTGGTGGGTGTCAATCGTGGTAACCCCACGGCAGTGTTTGCGACAATCGTGGTAACCCCACGGCAGTGTTTACGCATGTGCTACCTCGTGTTGCCAGGTTCCACCGTGTGCCTCACCTCTCAATCTGCGCGTCGCGAACATTCCTTCCAGAGGTTTCAGTTTATTCGGCCATGGACGATGGCTTGTTCTTCCCTGTGTTCATGGTTCTCAGTGTGCGGAGAGCTGGAATATCTACATCACCTCGCAGACTCAGTCATATTTACTTATCCATATACTGTAACTGCTTTTTTTCGCGCACAAGATCGGAGTCCACCTTGCACTGGGCCCTTCCCCCTTCATACTTCTTGTCCTTTATCCAGAGCCACGCACGACCGTAAACGAATCCGTGTTACGGTCCATCGACGAGACGTATGCTAAAGTATGAATTGTGTTATTCGCATCCTCCCAGACCATCTTATAGGTTTCTGCATCCTGAAGGCCGTATGTTTGGTTACGCGGACCGAACGCCATAGCGTCTGTGAAAGTGGACAGGGGTAAAGTTTGCGAAAGAAACCTGTGAACCATCCGAGGTGCCGAAATCTCCCACGATCCACCCCACTTGGGTCGTACAAGGCGTCACGCCATCAGGGTTGGTCGACAGTCCTGACGAAGATCTCCTTTTTGCTGAAATTGTCGATCATAAGAGTGCCAAATGTATTGTTTGAAGACGAGTTCAAGCCGACCCCAACACAGACAATGTCTCCAGGAGAAAAAGTGATGTTTGTTGAGATGAATACTGCCTCGGTGTTGTGGGGATGCCACTGATACCAAGCTATATGTGGCAAGAGAAATAGTGCTACATCGAGCATGCATGATTGAATGTTTCTTACGGGTATAAGAGGCATTATCCCCCGGGCCACCAACATAAACTTCTAGCCCTGTCCAAAGAAGGCTGGCCGAGTTGCACACGTCTGCACCACCACCGAGACCAACCAAAACACTGAGACCAGAGTCAATATTACCCGAAACAGTTGGACAACAAAAGTCCCAGTGATGGTAAGGAATGATTCCTGTCAGAATAAGAAATCAGTTCAAAGGATCAACTATTGGACTATACAAACGCACGGACATCTCCGTATTACATAATTCGTATACTTTCGTCGTTGAGTTTGAGGAGTATTTGGATTTGGACCGGACACGGACGTCTCCATATTACATAATTCCTAGATATACTTTCATCTCGATGCATCCTCACTCCTCAGTCATTGACTCTGTGCAATGCTGAGGTGAGACCTTACTTCATACTTACTATTCTGTACTCATTCAGTACAGAATATAGTCATTGACTCTGTACAATACTGAGTATACTTGCACATCAACAACACATTTTCCAACATGGCACCAACCCAATTATTGCTGGTCATATTCAACCTGTGGTTTGACTGCTGTCCAATGTGCTGGGAACAGGTCTCCCCCATGGGATGTGCAAGGACTGCAGAAGCAAGCAAGAAGCAGAATATGAATGTGGAATTGAAGTGCATGGTGAGTGGAAACTTTGGGCAATTGTCTGCGGATGACCCAGATGTCAGTGTCCAGGAGTGGAGATTGAACATTGGGATCAGCCCAGGGTTTTATGGGATCCTGGTGAACATTTCTGCAACATGGTCCTTTTCACCTAGTTATGCTTGACACCATGACACTCGGACGCACAGATACGACATCGGAGTGTGAAAGCCTGCAAGAAAGGACTGGAAGTCCGCTATTGGCCCTAGCAAGAAAGGATTTGAAATGCACCTTGCTTTACTACAATTTGTGAGAAACTGCAGCACTCCTCAGGCTTGTTGACTCGAGACTACTAACTAACATGACACGGTTGACGGTGCCGCTGCGTACTGCATGTTGAGTGCATGACTGACGCCACGTGAGAGGAGCATCAGCAAATCCTACAGTCACTTTACATCACTTTCAGGTACTTTAAGAATTTTGTGAAGTAATTCTATGAGGTAAAGCTGTCAAAGTTCGAAAAGCGCTCAAGTAACTCTCGGATTTGGAGAGATTTGCGACCAAATGTATCGTGTGACCATTGTTGAAAATTTCTCCGCTACCATTGATTATCAACTTAAACTTTTGATGACGTGTCTCCCCATCAACTTGGGTCAAGGAATTTCCGCGCCAACTCCATGATATCGCACAAGTGGTCATTCGAGCCATGTAAACAACAATCAGACTTGACACATAATGTACAAACTATACAGTACATAGCCGCGGGTGACAGAATAATCCCAGAGACCACATGGGCAGATATAAAGTTCAGTAAACGAGACTCGTCAGTCGAAAACTAATATACTTGCGAGGGCATAAGTTCGAGAGAAAGAGAGAGAACTGCTACATTAAGAAAACAAACGAGATGGATGACTGGCAGGATATAGAAATGTGACATCGAGGTAAGAGACTGAAGCTTCATAAGACAGACGAAATCATGGGATATTCCAACAAATGGATTTCCTATGGGGCCATGAGTGCAGGCGGGCGATGCAGCAAACGGTGTTGCTTGGTAAGTTGAGCACGCTCGCCAGCGAGCTTATTGATCGAGTTCAAGAGGTCACCACGTCGTAGTGGTTCTGAGGGCGGGGTCAATAAGGTGTCAACGAATGGTGAACAAAGAGTACCCACTCGTGATGTGATCGTCCATGCCTGCCTGCAAGCATCGTTCACGGTCACCGATCACTTCGAACACATCTTAGTTTAGAATCGAAAAGAATATGAAACTAACACACTAGCGTGGGCAGTAAGGGCAATGATCGGCGTCCGCAATAGACCTTTGTGCGTTTCATACGCTCGAATGAGTTCCGTCGCCTCCATTCCTCCCATGAATGGCATCGACACATCCATCTAGCGCATAGTTGTGAACATTTGTAGATCATTGGTCAACGAAGAGTAGGCTCACGAGAATAATATCAAACGGCCTGGCTTGCTGAACTCTAGACTTGAGCGCATCTATGGCCAAGCTGCCGTTTTCGGCAATCTCCACGGAATGGCCATACTTTTCCAAGATTTTCACGGCCAATTTCTGGTTGACCATGTTATCTTCAGCGAGAAGAATGTCAAAGACGATGTCATTCGGAGCAGAAACCGGGGACACAGTATTAGATTCCAGAGCTGAAATCAAGGCGGCCGCGAGATCTTGTGCAGTGACAGGGGTCGTCACTTGAGAGCTGATACTATTGTCCAAGCACCACTTGACTGCAAAACCCGCACTAGTTGAGACAGTACATAATGATTCTAGTGTCGGTTTCACTCACGGTTGAGTCTAGGCATCGAAGGTGCCAATAAGACGATTGGGATGTACCGCAAGTGTTCATATTCTCTTATACTCTCAGTCTGTCGGAACACGTGGTTAAACTCAGGGAAGGTGAAAGAAATTGGACACAGCATACCATCGTGAGAGAATCGACAACAATGGTATCAAAGTGGGGACAACGTTCCTTGTCTGAAATTTCGGAGACGTCGTGTGCGACATATGCCTTCAGACCAAGTTCTTGAATTCTTTGGACGACGCCTGTCGTATCGCCCAAAGTATCGACAAATATAATTGCACGTCTCTGGAATGGCTGCATCTTTTGCAACGTGTGTTCCATCGGGCTTTGACTAATTTGGGAGGTGATCGTAAAGAAGAACTTGCTGCCTCTTGCGACTTCACTCTCCACCCACATGTTGCCTTGCATAAGGTTCACGAGTCGTTTCGAAATTGATAAGCCGAGACCCGTTCCACCATATTCCTGTGAGATGAATAACGGAGATTAAAACGCATCGGATGCGAAAGAAGGGCACTAATACATACACGGGTCGTGGAACCATCCGCTTGGCAGAAAGTATCGAAGATGAGATTTAGTTTGTCTTTGGCAATACCGATACCCGTATCCGTGACACAGAATTCGAGGGTGACACTTTGGTCATCCAGTGCCAAAAGTCGTGTGCTGAGGGCTACGTGCCCCTTGCGCGTTTGCTTCGAGGGCGTAAACTTGATGGCATTGCCAACAAGGTTTGTGATGACCTGGCGTAACCGGAGAGAATCACCAATCAACTGATCTGGGATGTCGGGGTCCACATCGTAGGTGAGGTCCAAATTATTCTGCGATGCGCGGACGACCAGAGTCTTGAGAATTCCAAAGACTGTCTGGCGGATGGAGTAGGACACTGCTTCCATGGTCATGCGACCTGCCTCAACTACAACAACACGATGAGTCTCAAAACAACCGTCAGAGATGAAGGACCCACTCTTGGAAATGTCCAATATATCGTCGATGATCAACAATAGCGAACGAGCCAAGGAGTGGACTAATAACAAACTCTCCCTCTGCGATCTGTTCAGATCGGAGTCTAGAGTCAACTCTGTCATGCCGATGATACCATTCATTGGCGTTCTTGATCCACATCAGTAACCGCAGGGTCGACGACCAGCTGCATGCTTCATACCTGATCTCGTGGGACATGTTCGCCAAGAACTCGGACTTGGACCTGTTGGCCAACTCGGCAGCTTCCCTTGCGGCAGTGTTCTTCTGGATGGAGTCGCGCAAGTTGAACACCATCTGATTGATTTGCGTCTTCAATGAATCCATCTCTCCACTTGCCTCCACCGTGATGAATCGGGTGAAGTCACCGTCCATAGCCGCCGCAGAAATCTGGGCGAAACCACGCACTTGCGTGGTCAAGTTGCCAGCCATTGTGTTGACAGACATGCTGCATCGTAAGCAAAGGTCATATTAATGAAGTGAATTGTGCAAGACTTGGCTGCGCACGTGATCTCTTGCCAGACACCCTGAACGTTGCCCACTTCGGCCTGGACACCCAATTTACCCTCGGTACCGACCTCAAAGGCGACTTTCTTGACTTCCTTGGCAAAAATAGCCAATTGGGCAATCATGTCGTTGATGGTATTCACTAAGCTCAACATTTCTCCAGAGACCGAGACGCCAGTGATTTGTTGCGTCAAGTCACCGCGAGCAACCGCGGTCTATCAAAAGAAATGACACGACCATTTGGACACGAAATTGTGGGTAAACTTACAGTGGCAACAGCGATGGTTCGAACTTGCAACGTCAACTGAGATCCCTTTGAGCGCAAAACGAGTCGAGAACAATGTGCCACTCACGTTGGCAGCCATGACGTTGACGTTGTCCGTGAGATCCTACAACCATCCCCAGTCAATACACCACCCCCTGCGTCGGTCGCAAAGTCAGACTCACCTTCCAAGTACCACCAACGTTGGTTACGCGCGCTTGTCCTCCCAATCGACCTTCCGTTCCGACTTCCCTCGCGACACGAGTAACTTCATCAGCGAACAAACTTAAACTCTCAGTCATGCCGTTCACTGTTTCCTTCAACTCCTTGATCTCGCCGCGTACATCGACCTCGATCTTCCTCGTCAAGTCACCCGCTGCGACAGCCTTGGTGACTTCCGCGATTGAACGCACTTGATTGGTCAAATTCATGGCCATCAAATTGACATTGTCCGTTAAGACCTATCCGTTGCAGAACACGTCAAACCAGGGTCGCCAACAAACGACGTCGACAGACCTTCCACATTCCCTGCACGTCAGGAACATACGCTTGACCTCCCAAAATGCCCTCCGTGCCGACTTCCAATGATACACGCGTGACCTCGTTCGCAAGGGTTGACAGCTGAGCAACCATGGAGTTGACCGTCATCTTCAAATCAAGCATCTCTCCCTGCACGTCGACATTGACGACCTTGTTCAAGTCACCCAAAGCCACAGCCTTTGTAACCTCCGAGATAGACCGCACTTGATCGGTCAAATTGCTGGCCATTTTCTATGACGTGTGGTCAGGCGAATCCAATGATCGCAGCCCTGGAAGAACCCACGTTGACATTGCGCGTCAAATCTGCCCAAGTTCCTTGTACGCCATCGACGCGAGCTTGACCACCTAAGATGCCTTGGGTTCCGACCTCCAATGCGACACGCGTGACTTCTGAAGCGAATGCGCTCAACTGGTCCACCATCGAGTTGACAGTACTCTTCAACGTCGACATTTCACCCTCGACTTGAATTTCAATCTTTTGGGTTAAGTCACCCTTGGCGACAGCAGTCGTGACCTTGGCGATAGACCGCACTTGATCCGTCAAACTTGAACACATCCGATTCACCTGCGACATGTCAACATCGAACAACCCCACACACGCCTCGAAGACTCACGTTCCGAACCAACTCGAACCAAACGCCTTCAACGTCCGGGACGTGCGCTTGACCACCCAACTTTCCTTGAGAGCCGACTTCGAGCGTGACACGAGTGACCTCGGCAGCCAAGGCACGGAGACGGATAACCATTCCATTGACAGTGTTCTTCAAGTCCAAGATCTCTCCACGAGCATCGACGTCAATCTGTTTTGACAAATCACCCAACGCGACGGCTTTCGTGACCTTGGCGATGCTCCGGACTTGATTCGTCAAATTGGCAGCCAGCTTGTTGACAACGCCCGTCAATTCACGCCATGTACCTTCCACGTCTAGAACGAGCGCCTGGCCGCCCAATTTGCTAAAAGAGGCTGTTATCAAACGCGGGACGAAAACAATGTATACCCATTAGGGCTTACCCTTCCGTACCGACCTCCTGACTGACACGAGTGACCTCTTTGGCGAATTGACCTAATTTGTCCACCTAATTGCGTAAATGAGCATCCAGTAACCCTTCTGCCATACATGCTGAAACTACCATAGTGTTGATGACGTCCTTGAGCTGCACCATGACGACACCCTGGACAGGAACGGTGATTTTCTGTGACAAGTCACCACGAGCGACGGCATTGCAAACACGTGCGACATCCTGTACCTGCGCCTTGAGCAAGCGAAGTTCCTCCACGGCGCTCATTCCGCTCTCAAATGCGGCAGCGGTAAGAGGACCAGGAGGGACGACGAGGGGTGATCCGGACGGAGACCCGTTGAAACTACCATTGATGTGACTCGTGGTCATCGAATCCGTGACGACCTTGCCACAGGTAGGACAAGACATGTGCTCGACGTGAGAGGTCGACGGCGCGGAGGCGGACGAATTTGAAAACGTGCGCTGCAGTTTCGAGACGTCAAAGTTGTTGGGAATGTTGTCGAGCGACAAGGACATGTTCTGGGCGCGAGAGCTGATCTGTCTAGTAGACGGAGAGCGATCAACATCAGCGTCGCCCACCGTTGCGTCCTCTGCAATCATCTCGACATCTGCCGAACTATCAGCGCTGTCGACGGTGGAATCGGATCTGCTTGAGAAGAAGCCGTTTCGGGCGGCGTTTGCGTGCTTAGTGGTCATTGTGCTAGGCTGCGAGGGAAATGAAGCAAGAGCGTCCTTCTGAGAAGAGGCGGAAAATGATATGTGAGCGTCGCCTACGCTGCGCCTTTTCTTGGTCTCTGGCCCGATTGCTTGCCAAGATTCGGAGGCCTTCAACACGGCAAGGGCATCCTCGGCCTTGTACATTCGACGGGCGATTGCAGAGAGAGAGCGAAGGATAGAGTCTGTTTGCCAGTCGCTGGGTCCGTCGTATCGGGGCGGTGGGGTAGACATGGGACACAGCTCGTATGTGGAAAGCAGAGCGATGAGGTGTGAAAGAAACGGGTCGTTTAGACCACGACTATAGTCGTTCATCGTACTCATCGTCGTGGACAATGACGAGCAACAGCGACGACGGTGGTGATCTTGGTGGTTGGTGGTGGTTGGTGGTTGGTTGGTGGTGGTGGTGAGTGAGGAAGAGGCCCAGGTTTACCAAATTCAGGTCATCTCCGCTCCACAAAGGATTACAGGTTCGTTTACATATTCTAGATGTACACTGGCAATGTGGGGTTGAGCCCCAACCAATCTATACCCTCTACGAACTCCTTCTCGTCGATCAAAAAGTCCTGTATACGACTTGTTAATCCTTATCAAGACTCCCGGGTCCAGACGCGCCACTCACCAATGGACACTCGACCGCAGAACCCTTGACCTGATCAAGCCGTTCCCTGACCCGCTGCAAAGAAACACCAGGGACGACATGCCCCGTCTTCACTTTGGGCACATAGTTCTACCCCGCAGTATCAAGTCACTTGCCACCCCACAAGTCAATCGACCACGTACATCATACGCTCCCCACGTTCGCACGAGGTTCGTTGGCACAGGTCGGAACAACTCGGTGAATATCTCCCTGTTCTTCCGTGCGACAGCATACAGCAACTCAAGCGTTTCATCCGCAAGCGGATCCGCAACGGCAGCATCCTCAGGTAAATATGTCTCATCCTCTTGGGGTAGCGGCGCTGGCCGCATGAACGCGTCCGGCCGCTGACCCGGCCGCTGCGGCTCGATAAGACCCAAGTGTTCTGCAATAGTGTGTCAGGTCCAAGCATTCCTATCACGAGTTGGCCGCCTACCCCTAAACAACCTCCGTCTCAAGGTGGCAGCAAATCGTGCTGCTGCATAGGGACGCCCGTCCATCGTCGACTGAATCATATCGTTGTCCTCCACCACCAGCGCAAACTCAGAGTCACCGTTACCCTACGCAACCAGTCAGCCCAACACGCGCAACGCAGGGCTCAGCCCGGCACTTGCCTTTTGGCTACGATCGTTGAGGTTGGCAGACCCCATCTAGAACAGCCCCAATTAATGCCTTGCATACCCACACCACGACATTGAGACCTACAATGACACGTCTGTCGTCCACGATCATGACTTTGCTGTGGATATAGAGTAGCTCCGAGACATAGCTGTCTCACATTGAGCATTCACCACCCATCAAACGCGGATTCGCGCACCAGTTGAGCTCCTCTTCTTCCGATCCTATCCGTCCCTCATCTAGCAACGAGTACCTCCCTTGCAATGCATGGTGGGCAACCGAATCCGTCACCTCCTCCGACCGCAGACCCCGTGCACCAGATTCGAACCGCGCAAGGACCTGTCTTGCAGCCTCGATGGTCTCGGGAAGTGGCACCTTCTCCTTCTCCTTGGCAGCTTTCTCTTCTGTGGCAGCAAATCCAACTTGTGTTTCTTGGGGAACTTTAACATAGACATCGCGTGGGACGTCCTTCCCGAAAAGATACCTGCCCACCCATTGACGCGCCAACGCAATCTGCGCTTCATGGAACGTCACGCCGGCATTCCTCTCCATTTGCGCAATAAAGGTAGCTGCCATATACAGAGATCCGAATCCGTCACCTGACAGTAGACGGCGGAAAAGGCGAACGGACTCACACAGCGGTGCATTAATGCGGTCATATGAGCGCAAGTTGAAAAACCGGATATAGTCCGTCCTAGTAATGAACACTAAAGTCACCATCACGCGCGAAAACGGTGCTCAGAACACCCACGGCTCATAGCCCGCCTTGCGAATCTCCTCATAAATACTGTTTCCACCCCTGTTGATGGTACGGTATTGGGCGGCCATGATCGTCTTGATCGCGGTTTCGGTCTTGATGTCTCCCGCAAATCCTGGGACTTCAGGGAAGAAGACGATAACCTAGAACACAGGGAGCGGTTACGAATGAGACAGCTTCACACCCCTAACTTTTGTCCAGACCTTGAACTTCTTACCGGCCCGAGCGGCTTCAATGATACGCTCTACTAGGGCCTTTGCAATCTGGTTCTTCACCGGGCCTTCAACTTGGGTGTTCGATATACTGGATACGGCGTGCCAGCTCAGTAACCTAAACAGGATGTGGACAAGGCGTAGCCTACGCACAAGAATTGGTTTTCTGTGGGCGGTGGCCAACCACGAGGCATGCATTACACCGTCAATACCCGAATAAAGCCGCGTACACGAGGAACTACACAGCGACCTACCGATATAGATGAAATGGTTGGCTTCCCGAATTAATTGAATGTCTGGCAAGGACTCAACAAGTCAGTAAAGGACGACCCACACGAACACAGCAAGTGGAAACAAAGAAGCCAATAAACTGACAAGCGTTCTGAATGCTATGCTCCGTCAGGACACCATGACTCCAGTCCGACACGCTGCGCACGGCTTGGACACGGCACGACCCTTGCGGTGACGGTGCGTATGGGATTTCCACGGTATCGCCAAAGTCGAGATGGAAACGCTGTCTAAACATTTTGCCCATCTCGTGGAACTTTTGACGGTAAGGATGACCTAGGAGAACGCAACGAGGGGTTCACAGCGGTGATTGCTGGGAGATAATACGTACGAGCAACCGCCTCACCAGGGGCAATTCGAACGTTGTGGGGAAACGCGAGCCAGTCATACTTCCTGTGATAGGAGTTGGTGAGATGATACGCCCATGTTGGTCGTTACGTACGGATCGTGAGCATACTAAGAAGAGACGGTTGGGTTGAAATGACAAGTCATTCAATTCAATGCGTACCTTGCGGCGTTTCACCTCATTCCAGCGCTCTATGAAATGCTGACAGATATCGAGTGCCACGGAACCGCATATAGTCATGTGGACCTACGAGGCATTCTTTCGGTCAATAAACCCTCGATACCCCGGAAACAACTCACATCGTGCCAGGGCATCCTCGCAGTCTCTAAAATGGAGACCGCATTACTAACATAGTTCGCAACGTCCTGGAAATCTAAAACACGGGCGTTGTTGTAGTCTTGTCCGGGAAAGAGGGTACGAGAAAAGTCAGTCGGGTGAACGTCAGCCAGTTGATGATTGTGTGTATCCCAGCGTCCGAAACACAAGTCTAACCCTCCAATACAAGCCACATGGTTATCCACCACGACGACCTGGGTACAAATCGCAACATCAGAACATGTTCTGGTAACCTGTCATGAAAAATGGAACCTTTTCATGATGAGACCAAAATTCGACGGTATCTAGAAAAAACATCTGATAAAACATAGGCACAATCAACTCTCATATGACCCACCTTTGCTACCGATGTGATCGGGGTGGCGCATACACGCAATATTGGGGTGAAGGCCATCCAGCACAGCCTTCTCAACTGGTCACAATGTGCACTACAAGACGCGAGCCTCGCATGCTTGCCTTGGTATGCTTCGATCCCATCGTCATCGTCTGGGTCACTTCCTTGTATACAATGACATATATCTTGACGCCTTGTTCAGCCTTGCGCTGCAACAGCCTGTCGAGGCGCCATTCCTCGTGCTGCGCCGGGGGCCGGCTGTTGAACGGAGATAAGTATCGCACGCTCGTACTGCGGGTTGCCACCGAAACGCATACCGAAGATACAACTCCGGGGTGAGCCACCAGTCCTACCCAATCGTCAGCGAGGAACGTATTGCAGGTCGAAAAGCTCACCAAGATGAAGATCGCGTCCTTGGCGCTGTCAATTATCTCGGACACGGCCCAAAAGTAGTCGTGGCCATCGATGTGCCTTGCCGATGGGGAGAGATGGCACTAGTTCAGCTCTACCACCGCAGCGCTCACGCGCACAAGCGAGTATTCACATACCACTTGATCGCGTTGTCTTCCCTCTGGTCGGCGAAGCTCTCGAATCGATGACTAGCGTTGACCTTGGCCCGGATTTCGTCGTTGAGCTTTTCTTCCGGAGTATCATGGCGACCTGCATATGCGCCGTGTAGTGGCAGATCGTAATCAGTTCATCAAGCCTCTAAGAACAGACGGTTAACTATGCCTCACGATCGGTATCCAAAATGCCTGAGGAAATGATTAGCCATCAGCAGAGAAGGATGGGGATGTGCAGGCAGGTCAGACATACCGACGATTTGATTGCGGGCACGTTCAATGCCCTCGGGGAGCCGTTCGGCATAGTCGAAGACTTTGTCTAGAAAATTCATGGTGGAGGGGAGGGTCAACGAAGACTATGTGGGTTGAGTGGAAGCTTAAGGAGACTGGTCAAAATGGTGGCTGTCCGTGGGCGCTGTCACATGTCAGTCCGGCATTAACACGTCTCATCTGACGTTGTCTTGGAAATCGTGATTGCAATTATTTCGTATCCACTCTGTGGGTCTCTAGTCAAATCCAAGCATTAGGAGGAAATAACCTTGAAGGGATCCGAGCCACCACTCTCCAGCCCTGCCAATACAGCCCGCCTCACCACGCCCAAGTACTCCGCAAGCCTGCGTCCATCCGGGTGCAAAAAGTCCTCGTAGAGCTTGTACCGCGAGTCTGCGACAATGTTGACGAACTCGAGCCCAACCTTGAGGTTTCTATCACAAACGTCGGTTTGAGGGATAGTGCGGACAAGATGTAGAACGAACCCTTGTACATGCTCTCTCGAAGAATAGAGCATGATGTGCAATCGCAAAATCAGCTCGGGTATGTAAATTTGGCGGATGCGTAACATTTCACGATGTCGGGGATCTACGTGGGCCTAAGAGGAATAAAAATAATGGACATTAAGCAGTACAAACCTGTTGGGTTATTTTGGTCTGGTAACATCCAGTCCGAAGTGAGTAGTTTCACGATGGACTCGTATGCTTGATCAATCAGGCCCTGAGAGTGATGTCAGTTACGAAAGTGTTAAAGAAACTAGTCCACCTTGTAGTCCTTCAACCACGCTATCCGAGTATCCTTGTTCATCAGCGAGGCTTCCAATGCCTGACATTCTACTACCCTGTCAAGAAGCCCCCACACAGTGAAGAATCGTCGGTAGTGGAGATACTCTGTTGCACGTTCTTCGGGTTCATCGATAGTAGCAAGTTCGGGTGGTAACATTTCCAATAGGCCGCGCGCCAAAGCAACGCGTCCGGCACCTTGTTAAGGATGAGAGACAGGCGGGTGTGAGGTGAAGATGCTAGACGTACCAAGGAAATATCGCAATATTACTGTGGCCTGTTCGAGGGCAGTGTCATAAGTAGCCTCCATGAAGGTCGTCCACTCGATGGAGCGGAGGAGCAATGTTTCCACCTCCGACGGTGGATTTTGTAGTGCAATGATCGATGGAAGTGGTCCCTTCAGTTGAGGTAATAGCTGGGGAACCGCAAGTTCAAGTATAACTCCCGAAAGAATAGGGAAATAACAAACCTCAAAGGTCCTTTCAATCGTTCGCTCAGCCGTGACGATCGCAACACGCTCCACATCAAGACCATGTTCGCGTGCACGAGTCAGTGCTAGTTTTCTTTCCTTGATGTCGGCAGAAAGATCGAGGGAGGTGAGGAACATGGCGTAGCGTTCTACAGCATTATCACCCAGTGCACCAGCGTACATAGCGATGAGGTCTCGCTGACCAGCAGCCTGTCCGGAGAGGTCAAATGATGCTTTAAGATCAACTGGCAATTGAGACAGACCTCGAGGACTTGAAGATATGCCTCGAGAATCACTTGAGTGGCCAATGGTGGTACAGATACATCAATCAATTGAAGGAAAAGACATAGATGGGCGAAGAAGCGTGTCATTGTAGGATATCTAGAACTTGAATTCATAACCTCTCGGTGGGGGAAAAAGAAACACGTACTCTGATGATTCAGAATCGTATATGCCGTCGCCCAGGCCGGCTGCGAAAGTTTCTAACAGTGGGTGTGTTCTGTCAAGGATAATTGCCAACTGAGAGACATGGAAAGCGTTGTCGGCTGGAGGACTACCAGATCGTTACTCAACACAGGTACCAAAGGAGGAAAAGCAACCCACCCATCATCGACATTAACACCGCCAAGTGTCTCCAGTGCTGCGGTTGCTTCTTTCTCCCACTCTTCTTCCTCTTTCTCGTCCGCATCCTCTGCTGGATCAGACAGATCTTTGAGTGCCTCCAATCCACCCTCCCAATACCCTCCTCCCAACTTGACCATTTCTGCAGATTGTTTCTCTTCGCAAAGAATACTAATTTGGGCCCATAAGTGATCTTCCCAGATCCGACACGCTGACTTGAGAACGTTGAATGTCTGAGGGGTCGGCGCGAGCGCCGCATACAATACTCTCTCTGGATCAGACAAGTTGGGCTAGAGAGTTGTAAGACAAATAGAATAAAAGCAAAGATGAAGTCCTTACGTTTAGAGCAGCTTTTATGCAAGTCGACTTCCACAGTCGTCGGCGTCTGTTACCTTGCCAGCCTTCAGCATCATCCTCGTCCTCGAAACCTTCCTCGCATTGATCGTTTGCTGCATTTATGATGAATATATGCAAGCAAACAGATGTCCTCGTGACCTACCGATTGCTCGCCACTGGAACAGTAGTGACCCACGAATGCTCGCGGCACGCCACGGTTGGTGGGCTTTTCGACACAGTTGGACTGCTTCGTCCAACCTCCCGGCGCGCACGAACGAATACAACGATTGGGTCAACGTTTTTTCAAAGGCCTGCCAAGGACCAAACTCAGCTCTGGACACCCTGACGACCCTGAACCACGTCACTCACCGCGTCATCCGCGGCCAACGACTTACCATCACCTCTATTCACTGCATCTGGATCAAACTCTGACACAAGTCCCTCTCTTATGCCGAGGCCAGTGCGCAATCCCTGCATGACGTTGTGTTTCGTGAACTTCCAGTAACCGGTGGTGGCCTCTGGATGTTGGGGTGATGATGCAGTCTCATGGAGCCATTCGCGCACGATGACCAGTTCGGTGAGCAAGGGGGACGCGTGCATGATTGCCTGAGCGAGCGTCAAAGTTGGCGTGAAGGGGTTCTGCTTGAGGACGGTACGAGGATTGAGATGGTGCTCTGGTTCTGTTTTTCGGGCACTGCACTGGGTTATATGAGGCAAAAGCAAGGGGCGGGTCGACGCACGGCATGAGCGCTTGCAGGAGAGCCCAGGTGTTAGCTTCCATCCGTAGTGTTTCTAGTTCTACGGGAGACGCGTCCAGAGTGGCAGCGTTCTCTAATTCTTCAACTCTGGTCGACATGAAACACGGTCAAGGATGCTGAACAAGGCGGACTCACTGATCACGACACAACTGTCTCAGTCTGGGTGCAAATCCAGCCACTGGATCGAGCAGTGCTGGCAAATCATCCTTTATGGCCTGACATTGGGCAAGCACTTGGGCGCACGACGCGTAGAGTGACTCGGACATGTGGTAGACAACAAACCAAGTGGCTCGGCATTTCCCGATTGGCGGCTCCCATGGGTTGTCCGCGGGTTCCATTCCAAACGTACCGAGCAGGGATGAAACACCATCAGGATTCAGAATAATAGTCGCGAGCACGCACGGCATGAGCGCTTGCAGCAAAGCTCAAGCATCTGCGTCAGCAAAGTTCCATTTGTAGCCCCTCCGGGTCCAGCTCGACAGGAGACACCACACTGAGTGAGTGTTCTCCGGTCAGTCGAGCAGGACGGACTTTGGGTGCGTAGTCTTGCATTTTCCGATTAGTACCCGCTGTCATGTACTGGTACTGACCAAACACCCGATTTACGGCGTGCAGATTATGACCCCCGTGACACCTGTTCAAAACATATAAAAGCGTGTCACCCACAGCTGAATTACCCAGAGACGATCGCTGAAACTGACCTTCCGATATGCGCCCCCATTTTGCCCTCATTCCCGGCCTCGTGCTCGCCTCTGCAGTTTTGGCGATCGACGACGAACCAATATCCGGCGGCGTCCAATTGACCAGCCAGAAGATCGTGCGCCGCCGTTCTCTTAAATCCACATTTACTGGATTGATCTCGTTTCTTCCACAGGGAACCTTTCATACTGTTACCGCCTCTCTCCAAGTCCCAACATTGTTGGGTAACCCTTCGGATTCCGTCTCTGCTTCTGTCAGTCTCGGTGGCCCACTCTCAGACTGTCCCACCTATATTTCGGTTGGCGTCGACTGTGCCGTCGACCAAATTTTTGGTAAGCCTTGCCAGAAAATTATCAAAGCATCGCGCGATCATCTCATCTTTTCGCACATAGCGTGGTACCACGTCCTACCTGGCACTTTCGAGAGACAAATCCTTGACCTCCCGATCCATGTTGGAGACACCGTCGTTTTCGGGGCCACTGCGCCGATCCACAACTCCACCACCGGCATGATTGCGTTTTACGAGATTGCTGGGACGAATAAATCCGAGAATCTCTACATCACCGGACGCAAGATTTGTGGGCAGCAAGTCGCGTGGAACGTGGCCAACGTGCCTAATGCAAATTGGCCTGGTTTCAATCCGGTGGCTGACTTTGGCACGATGCCGCTGACGTCTGCTAAGGCGTATGGTCCCACTGGGGATATGTATGGGCCCGACCTCAGCACGGACCGGAGGGCGGACCTGGGGGCGAAACAGTACAACATGTCATATTCTGACGGTACCATCGTGGCCTCCGTCAATGTCAACAGCGATATAATCACCTTCACGTACAAAGGTGACTGAGGTATTTTCATACCTTTGCTTTTGTAGGGCATATAAAGTGCTAAAGGCTCTTTTGTATACAGTATCTAATCTTTGGACGGTCTCCTGGCAGGGGAAGAGACCATGTGTAGATACATGCAATGCCGACGTGACACCGAAACGAGCGCAACGAGCAGTAATAGATCTGTTACTGTTTACCGCCCTAGAGATGAGTATGGTGGTGCACGAGAATAGGTAAAAGACTGCAAGGCTGATCAGACTCTAATCGACCAGGGACCCAATGGCCATTTATCTATCGTCCAGGCTAAGCGTCCCTCGTGACCTAGTTACGATCCACGAGGTGTCCGTCAGCTGCGTCGGCGCAGTTAACACAAGTCCATTGATAGCTCCACTCCATGCATACCAATACCATCGCTCCAGGCGGGCAAAATGAACATCACTGGACTATTGAAGGGAACAGCATAACGTAACCCGGAACAATAAAATTACACAGTTCAAACTCGACGAAGAGGTATCCAATGACAATAGGAAAGAATACATATGCAGAGGGCGACGCGAACTCGGGCGTATTGGGACTAAGAAATGACGACTTGAATTCGAACACGGAGCGACGCCGACACAAGTCGGGGTTTAATCATGCGCCCCACTCTTCATCAGGGTCTATCTCCGCAGCAACGAGCAAATGCTCAGGGAACCAACCGCATTCATCGAACGCGACGCGTAATTCACCATAGGAGCCAGTGAACACGCGAACGCCCTCGACTTCGAGCGCGCTTTGTTGTACTTTGCCGAGATCGCCGCGGTTGGGTATGATTCCCGAGGTCGAAATCACCCGATGCCATGGCAAGGGCGAGCCAGTTTGTCCAAGGAACTTGACGACTACAGCAGCGTATTAGCACCCAATCGCTATAGAAAAGGTACGAAACATAACACCTTCACTAACGTGCCTGGCTTTAGATGGCTCCCCGAGCAGCCTGGCAATATGCGCACAGCTGGTGATTTTGTGTGGGGGGATCATCTGAATGACACTACAAACCTAGCGTAACAACGGTACGAGTGAGTAGATATGGTGATCTAGAAGACATAGAAGAACGTATACTCACGGAAGCGTTGAATTGAGCGGTATCCATCGCAGTTGATAGCGAAGAACAGGAGGATGACTGGAATGACGAGAGCTCGGCATATCATTTATAGTTGGACGGTGCGGTGCAGGGAAGAACATTCGGGTCGCCCCGAGTTCGGTATATATATCCCCGAATCAAAGAAATGTCAAGGCTGGAGACCTACCTGGCGAGCTGTCAAGCGGAGAATCCTCGCGACCCCAGCTGTGCACGTCCCAAGTCACTGCGATGAATGTCATCCGTTGTCTTGCGCATCGCTTTGGTCGTTGATGGACCTGAATAACTCGAGTGCGTAGTCTCTGAGTCTAAGTTAACTCTTCCTTTGGGCTCACCGGTCGCGAGGGCGTCCCGTCGACCACTGCGTCATTTGGTGGGAATAGCCCCTTTGATACGGAGCCCGAGCATGTGACATTATAAACCTTCCGTCTGGAAAGAGTGTAAGTCTTGGCGACGCATGACAGCCACCTGGCGCTCTGGTCGCTGTATTTGGACTAGCGTTAACGAAACCACAGCCGACATTAAGAGCAGGACCGAGGGCACCGGACGAGGCCTAAGAATCGATATCGATCGCTGAGAGCTTGTGTTTGCGCTGCAGCTGCGCGACTCATATTGGAAACGAAATTTATTCGAGGGGAGCGGGGTAGCAAAACAATTTTCTTGAGACCTGGCACCTCGGCAACCTTCTATCTTCGGACGGAAATAATCTATTCGTCGGATTAAAAGCCTACAGTAAGTCGTCCATTTCCTGCGTTTTGCAGATGAGCGGGACCATAAGCTCGCGTCTTGCTCGCGTCAAGCGTGTTTGCAACGTGACCGGTTCATGTCACTACAGAGCTCCATCTGGTCAGGGCTTTGTATTAGGTATTCGGTTCTTGCAACGAGTCTCTATTCCTTTCTCAAAACAGCTGAGACATAACTAATACAGCATTCTCTTTACCTCCAGGAACCTCTGACTTCCAAAACAATCGATCGAGTACAAATTTTGTGACCTTGTTACAATAAAAAAGACCTGGCAGCGCGTCTCCTCTCCTCCAAATCCACCCACTCACACCATGGCCTTCAAATGGCTCAACCTGTCTGTTCCGTTTCCGTCCCTACCCACCATCATCAACCCCGCTCCAAAGCCCGCATTCGTCCCAGTCTCCGCCAACTGGTTTCCCCACCGCGTTTGCAATTACAAGTGCGATTTCTGCTTTCATACGGCCACTAATGATTTTATGCTGCCGCTGGACGACGGCAAACGCGCGGTGCGTCTCCTCGCCGACGCCGGGATGAAGAAGCTCAACATCAGCGGTGGAGAGCCCTTCCTAGAGCCAGCGTATCTCGGTGAGGTGTTCAAATACTGCAAAGAGAAACTTCGTATCGAGTCGTGCTCCGTCGTCTGCAACGGGTCCAAGGTGACCGAGGGGTGGCTGGACACGTACGGTCAATACCTCGACATGATCGCCATTTCGTCCGACTCATTCGACGTGGAGACGAACCTCAAGCAAGGAAGAGCCGAAAACGGGACGTCTGCGACGCATATCGACAAGGTGTTCAAGGTGGCCGAGTGGGCAAAAAGTCGGGGGATCAAGGTCAAGATCAACACGGTCGTGACGATGCAAGCATCTTGACCATCCTTCCTTGCTCGACGCTGACCTACCATCAGTAATAACTGGGAAGAAGATATGAACGATCGGATCCAAGAGATCAATCCTATGCGTTGGAAGGTTCGTCGTGTTATCCTCCGACGGTGTGTATACATGGCTCAGCTCAGTTCCCCCCAAAAAGGTGTTTTAGGTGTTACTCCTGGATTCGGAAAACACAGGCCCAGGTTCAAACTCTCTTCGCGACGCGCGACACCTGACAGTCACAAGGAACAATATCAGGCCTTTTTGGACCGATACGCACAGCAACCGTCGCTCGTCCCAGAGGACAACGATGCGATGAAGGATTCATACTTGCTCCTCGATGAAAAAATGCGGTACGTCTGTGTCTTTTTTTGGAACGGATGCAGTGCTGAGATGGTGTTTCAGGTTCCTTGATTGACAGCGGCAAGAAACCTGACAGATCCGTCCTTGACGTCGGCGTCGAGACAGCACTTCTTGACCCGGGGTTTGACAAAAAGACTTTTATCGTGGTGGGATATTCGAGTGGACGAGAGAACCAGAACCTGCTCCGGAATGGTGATGGAAAATCGGTGTTGGACAAAACAGAGCGGAGTGTAAGTCGTATCGTGAGAGATCTTTCGAGAATGGGAATCCCAAGTTGTTCTTGCTCCCACACCAGTGTCAATTCTCTGCAGATCAATGTTAATCGTCGTGTCCTATGGTTTAGTGTCGTCAGGGTCAATGCGAATTGGGAAACCTGAAACGCCACTCGAAAACAAGGCGGGTCCAACAGCAGGTGATGCCTTTGGAGTCAAGGGCATGCCCTACTGCTGGACGCACCTTATTCCCAAGATAGACGCTCAGCAACCCCTCTTCTTACCGCCTACTCAGGATGCCTACGATAAACGATGAGTAAGATGCATCAGGAAAACCACGGATACTCGCTTGTTCGCATTCATGGCGCTCGAATCGACTCTATACTCGCCCATCGCGCTTCAAGTTGTCTTGTTCCGAGCCTCTCGTTCAGAGCCACTGGGGACAGAAAGTTCTCCGGCATTAGCAGCACGACTCAAAAGAAGTGCGGAACAAACCACCGTCCAACTGATTCGACCCCAGTGTCGGTACCGAATTTTCATCGCCGAATTGCCTCTAAAGTCAGTCAGCAGCATCGCTACAAGGAACGGTTAGCGTCGTATCGGGAGGGCTATTGGCGTGGTCGGGAGGATCGCACAAGTCGACACGCTTCGATTCGCACAGCAATTGTCGTCGTCGTCGTCTTCATCGCTCTCATCGAGGTGGCTCCGCAATGAACAACGATGATAGCGGCGGACGTCGATCGCGATCGTTCGTGATAGAGTCATCTGTGAGGCAGCGTCGGGTCGAGTAAATCGTTCGAGCGTCATCGGGTTCGTCGGGTGATAATGTGACGCCTGTCGATGGGGCGAGGCGATCGTAGTTCGTCGCGGTCGTAATAATCGATGTATTCGAGCATCTCGAATGTCGTCTTGCCTCGAAGATAATCGAGCTCGTCGAGTAATAATGGTGGATCGGGCCAATAACATGTCGAATAACAATGGACCGCCGCGTTCGCGATAATCATGCCAAGTTACGAGGATAATCGGGTCCGTCGAGTAAAAATATGGTAGCATGACGACGAGTGAAGTGATCGTAGTTCGCTAGACAGCTTGCGTGCCAGGTCGCCTGAAATTTTTGAAGATAATCGGGTTCGTCGAGTAAAAGGATGCTATGTTGACGGCGAATGAAGTAATCGTAGTTCGAGATCGTGGGGAAATTGGTGCATTCGGGCAGCTCGCGTGCCTCGAAAATCCGAGCATATTCGAACTCGTCGAGTAATAATCGTAGACGCCTGTCGATGCGGCAGTATGTATAGTTAACGTCGAACGAGAAAACGTGATAATTGATCAAGTTGGGCACTTGTGTTGGATGATTCGAGCAAATTCGGGCTCAGAAGGTAACGAGGGTCGATGTTCGTCAAGGGTCGCAAAGGAAAGAGTCCGCGGCAGCGCAATAACGGGTGCTTCGGTAGTGGGTATCTCGCGTGCCGCGTCGCTTGGAGAATTCGAGAGCAATTGAGCATGTCGAGTATTGATCTGACACCCGACGGCGGGTAGAGTGATCGAAGGATGCTGAGTCGCGATGGTCGGTGCATTCGGGCAGCCTCGCGCGCCATCTTGCCTGGTGAACGAGCATACTCGGGCTCGTCAAGTATCGTAGCGTGGAGAGGTCGCTCAATGCGGCGAAATAATTGACCGGGGAGGTCGTGATATTCGATACTTCTGGGCATCTTGCGTGCTGGGTTGCTTGGAGGACGTAAGCCGGATCGGGCTCGGAGAACAATCAGAGTCGACTGCGTGAAAGAGTTTCGAGATAGTCACCGACAGTGGGGAGGGCGGCGTAAACAATAAGAACCGGTCAGGGTGGTAGCATTCGTCCATTTTAGCAAATCGCGTGCCGCGCCTGGAGGTCAAGTGTTGGTACTTAGTGGAAGAAACGGCAGACATGAAGAGGGAAATTCCATACATTGTCGGTGACCAGAACGGTTCAAGCATAACGTGCTCGGCCAGCACAATGCGGTCGCGGCGAACGGGATATCCAGACAACTCGCGTGCCGTCTTGTCCGGAGAACTCGAGCGTTGTCGGGCTCGGCGAGCAACAAAGTCAGCCGCGTGGAGGAGAGTCCATGGTCATGGTGGTCGCAGAGGAGCCAGCGGGACACGAACCAGAGTTCGTCGTGGTCAACATCATCGATACCTTGTGGCATCTCGCGTGCTGTCTTGCTTGGTGGATTAAGGCGTAATTGGGTTCAGCGAGGCGGTCGTCCGGTTTCCGGAGAGACGCACGGTACGCAGAGGGGCGAGGAGAGCGGGGGACTGAGGAAAGAGTCTTGGGTTGGTTATGTTTATCGAAAGCTGACATCGACGTATCCCTACGAGACGCACCCCACCAGAACCGACGGACCACACCGAAAGGAGAGGGCAACAAAACGACAAGCAGAATCGCTGATCCAGAGGTTGAGTGGCTCGTGTTCTTGACGGTTGGACGCGTTGAGCATCGATATCGGAGTGTGGCATCCAGCTGGTTAGCGGTAGCGAATGATAATAACAGCAGTGAGAGTGAGAGGAAGTGCTCGCCGTAAGTGGCGGCCAGGTGAGAGGTGAAGGGAATAAAGAAAGAGAGTTGGTGGGGGGAGCCGAGTGCTGGTCAAGCTTAAATACCCTGACAGGGTGGCTGACATTCCATACCGAATGCCATTGTAATGCAGAGTTCACATCAATAAATAGTACCTACATTGTCCAACACCAGGGTGCTTTGACGCACTGATTCATGAAACGCGAAGTGCTTTGACTCCGCTGTGAAATGTTGACTGAATCGGCAGTGAAGACATCGGCACTTCCGGATGAACGGGATAAATAAAATACTAGCACTGAACGGACCTGACTGAGAAGTCTGGTAACAAATTTGACCACTCACTCATGTTGTCCGTGTCTACTTACGATGTAGTAAGTTACAAGTTCTACCAGGAATAAGCGACGTCCAGTATGATTTTCAACTCCGATCTTGGACGCTTTGCTCCGGCCCGCCACACGCTTTGATGATTGTTACTAACTCACGCGTTTGGATTCAGGATCAAGTTCCATATCAGAGATGTTTCGACCCACGAGCTGAACGATACACTTCGAAGCTGTTGATCAACACCTTACTAGGCTCAATGTCCTCTCATATCTAACGTGTCGCCGAGCGCTGCTAAGCGACTAAGCCGTGTCGTACGCGCAGAAGTGCACTATGCCTGTACCGGTGACGTGTATATTCGCGTGATTGTATTGTACAATCTGATGATACGATAATTGGTCATCTCGGATACGACCAGTTTTCGAAGAATAACATTGAGGAGGGCGAGTAAGGACAACGAATGCACGGAGTGCATGGCACCGGCTGCCAGGGCACGGTCACTCCTAGTCGAGGGCTGTAACAGGCGTAAGAAGCAGGTCAGAGAGGTTTGAAGCGCAGAGAAGGGGTTCGCAAGTCCCGGGAGGTCGTGAGTAACATGTTATCATCGAAGCCTGTGGCAACGCGACGCGCCATACTAGGGTGAATTTAAGTCGTCCACTTGCATCCAAGGTCATGGCCATGCACAAGGATGGGGTGGGGACTGGATCCACAGATAGCTGTCTGATGACGATGTTTCGAGGGGCGGGACTCGGCCATCGGGTTGACTGCCTCGAATCGGGGGCGCATCAGGACCACCACCCTAGCGCTATAACTACATGTAAGATATTACAAGTGATTATAATTGACTTATCATTTGAAAAAAATTATTTATAATATGTTATAAGGCCTTGTAACGCTAGGGTGCTGGTCCTGATGGCCCTCCGTGATGCCGGGACTTTAGATTGAGCCGTCAGAGTTGAACCAAGCGAGGCAGACGGAACGCAAAGGCGATACAATCGGCAAGTATTGCCGACCGTCTCAATCTCAAAATGGGTCCTTGTACGGTTCAACTCATTTCATTTCTTACGCCTCCGAGTCAAGGTGACTTCCACTTTCGCGGTACCAAGGCAGAGCGCCTTCAGGGCCGGTCTTTCTCCACATCAATTACCAGGCGTGCGCCGTCCTCGCGAGTTGACGACAAGGAGAAAAGAATTGTCAAATGGCCATATCGGTACGCCTTGCATCGCGTGTTCGCGCTGCGCCTTGACTTGCGTTACTTGCGCATGGTATGGTCCATCCTTGTCGGATCTCTTCCGTCGAATCAGCAGCGGACTAACCTTCACCATAGCCTCAATTGGACTGATCAAGCAGCTTCGTTTGTGCATCTTTGATCGATGTCGCTGCAATAATGAGTCACAAGTAGAACGGTGTTATTGTGAGTCCGCCGCCTTCCTATTTTTATCATCACTGGAATCCTAGATATGCGTTGTCCGTCTTGAGTCGTCCCGGGAGGGTTGCTTCGGGGATAAAGTCTGCAGGCCCACCCTTTTACCGCAGGCAAGTGTTCTCCCCTCGATCTCTTCAAGTATACAAGAATGGAATGTTTATTGGCGCACCACGCGCCAAGGCTTGGCTCCCGCATGGAGATGGAGAGCAACATGCGGAATTGACCAATCCATACCCTCCAGGTAATCAAAAGAGCAGCCACCAGCCAGCCCCCCAGACAAGGATACGCCGGTATCCACGGCGGTAGGAGAAAGAAAAGGAGAAAGAGACCTATCAACTGTACGCGAGCTTCCCAATCTGAAGGAGACACATGTTCTGGATCTCTCGAAGGTGAAGATTTGAAGATTCGCTGAACAACCTCGTCGTCACGTGTTGTTACCATTTCCCATTTTAATGGTGTCAAAGCTATCTGGGGAGGCAAGTTTGATTTACGTTGTTTTAAGGTGTGCAAGACTCCCTTATTCAGACGGAACCTGCGAGGTCAGTTTACCAGTCTAACTTTGAGGCGCCATATATCGACATATTCGTCTTGTGCAAAGATTCGTATATATGCCCCGAGCAACCAGGCTACACGGTTTGACACTCGGGTCTACCTGTGTTTGCTCTATTCAGCCCCAATGAAGCTCTCTTTCTTCGCACTGCGCAACATTCTTAATGCTGCTCTGACCACCACTGTCTTGATGCGCACCGTTGTTAGTACTGAAACAATTATCCTCACGGTTACTGGCTGAAATGCTGTCATATAGGCAGTTGCTAGTGTCATTCCTGAGGACAACGACTCGAACGCCGTCAACAAGGTGAGAATCTCTGTCATCCTGCTTCCTTGCTCAACCCGTTGTCTCGCATGAAGGATACCCCCACGTTCATCATGTCCCAAGAAGAAATGATGCACTGGATCGCCAACACCGATGCCGAGCTCACCTTCATTGGCGACCCTGTCAACTCCCTCTCTTCACGCTCTGCTCAGGTCACTACGGTCACCTACTGCACCACCAGGAGGGGCAGCGTTTGTGGAGGATCCTGCACTGTTCACACGTCAAGTGCAAGCTGTATCAATACTCCAGGTACCAACTGTCTCGCGGCAACGAACAATGTCGCATTTTGCACCAGAGCTGAATGTGACGGGGAGTGTCATGAGCTTAATGACTGTGCCACTCCTTTAGCCGATGGATACTGCTTCACCCCGGAGACAAACTCGATCCTCATCAGCCATCTTTGATCGCCATCTATCATGTGAGCTTCCTTGCCGCTGTTGTCACGTAGAGGCCTGTCGGATGTATGCTAACGATGTTCTGGCGCAGGTCAACACTTCAGCCTCCCATTTCGTTCGACGTCAGTCGTACTT